>PVJH01003899.1:0-83941 GCA_004026705.1 Nesogale talazaci | reverse complement strand
TTTTTGTAGTTATTCTGTTTGGTTTTTGCTGTTGTTTTCTTTTGTTGTTTTGTTTTACTTTCTTGTTTTTGTGCTTATTATTGTCTCTGAATGTCTATCTAAATAAGATAGGTGGGATAAACAATCTGGAGGAGAGAACAAGAGACTGATGGATCTCAATAGACCAATGGAAAACAATAGACCGATGGGGACATGGGAGAGAGGAAAGGAAGGGGAGTGTCAATCAACAACAGACAGAGGAACAACAAGTGATCTAAAATCCATGAGGAGGAGGTTATAGGAGGACTGGTGGGGCTTGATCAAGGGCAATGTAGCTGAGAGGAATTACTGAAACCCAAATGAAGACCAAACATATTAGTGGGACAGGAGAAAAGAAAACATAGAGGAAAGATCTCGGGGGCAAAGGACATTTATAGAGATCTAAATATAGGCATATATATGGAAATAGATCTACATACATATGTTCATATGTTAAGTATTAAGATAACAGACAGAGGCTGAGCCCTGGTGGCTTAGTGGTACTTTGCGGGACTGCAGCCCATAGGGTTGACAGTTCAAATCCAGCAGCAGCTCTCCAGGAACAAGGCTGGACTTGCTACTCCTACCAGGGCAGTGATACCACAAAAAATAAATTAATTAATTAAACTTTAAAAAAAGATAGCAGACAGACATTGGAACTCTACTTAAAAGTACTCCCTCAACGCAAAAACACTTTGTTCTAATAGCTTGGTGTTCCACGATGCTCACCTTCCTGACATGATTGCTGAGGATAAGATGGGTGCATAAGCAAATGTGAAGAAAGTTGATGGTGCCCAGCAATATATATATATATAGCATCTGGGGTCTTAAAGGCTGGAAAGCAAATAAATGGCCATCTAGCTGAAAAGTCCACATGGAAGAAGCACAGCAGCCTGTGTGATCATGTTGTGTCTATGGGATCAGGTATCATGCATCAAAGATCCAGAACAAAAAATCATTGTCAATGTGAATGAGGGCGGGGGGGTGGGGCAGAGTGGAGACCAAAAGTTCATCTGTAGACAATTGTACATCCCCTTACAGAAAGATCATAAGGGAGAAACAAGCCAGTTAGGATGTAGTATAGCACTGATGGAACATACAACTTTCCTTTAGTTCTTTAATGTTTCCTCACCCTCCCCCCACCCCCACCTCATCATGACCCCAATCCTACCTTACTAATCCAGCTAGACCAGAGCATGCACACTGGTACAGAAAAGAGCTTGCAACATGGGGAATCCGGGACAGAAAGACTCTTCAGGACCAGTAATGAAAGAGGAAATACCAGGAAGGTAAGGGGGAAGGGGGAGGAGAAAGGGGGAACAATGATCTTCATATAACTCCCACCCAGGGGAATGGACAACAATAAAGTGGGTGAAGGAAGACATTGGTTAGTGTAAGACATGAAAAGAAAAATTATAAATTATGAAGGTTTCATGAGGGAGGGGGCAGGGAAGAAATGAACTGATACTAAGGGTTCAAACAGAAAAAAATGTTTTGAAAATGATCATGTACAAATGTGCTTGACATGATGGATGCATGCATTATGGTAAGAACTGACGGAACCCCCAATAAAATGATTCTTTAAAGGAAAAGGAGGGAAGAACAAAGGGCAAAAAGAAAAAAAATCACAGCCCCCAAAGCTCAAGGAACACATTTCCACTCCGCAGCACGTGGGTTTGCCGTGAATCTGAACGGACGCTCTGGCTGTTGGCTCGCAGGTTTTCAGTTGCACTTATTTAGAAGAGGAAGGAGGGAGATGTCTAAATGACCTTTTCCAAACCCCGAGGTCTCTCTGCATGTCTGTCTGGGCAGAACATATCTCCAGAAGGGAGGCAGAAGTTAAAGTTACTGTTGTTGGGAGGCAACCTGTGAGGACAGGGGTGGAAGGGAGACACTTCTTTCTACTTGTTTCCATGTTCTGATCCTGAGTCAACTGACAATATTTTCCATTCAAAAGTAAAACTGAAAAAATCAAATGAACAAAGAATCTTTTTCAAATGAACCTTCCTTCTTAGGCACTCAATCAAGGAATAACCATTACAATAGAAACCAAACACTGTATGAATTCAACAGTTGGGGATTTTGTTAAATTTCACTGGCTTTTAATCTCGCTCTATTGTGATTGCTTTGATCCAGATCCCTGAATATGAGTATTATTCTCAGTGGGTTTTCAACTCGCTCAGACATTTTGAATATTGGGCAGAATACAAATGTGTAATTTAGAAAGAAGTGGATGCTTTGGGCAGCATACTAGTATCCTAATCAGCTGGAAAAAATAATATTTGTGTAATATTAAAACAAAATTAATAGCCAGACACTGATTACGTAGAAAGACTTTTCAGTGTAATTATTAAACTTGCAAACAACTCAGCACAATTAACACTTCATTAGGATATGACCTAATAAGTTTAGCTTATAAAATTAATAAAGACACAAAGTCGCTAGGTATTGCTTTTTTTCTCATTTGGGGACGCACAGTCGAAGGTGTGAAACCTTACAACACAGTCTCTTTCATTCCCGCTCACCCCCTTCTGAGCACATTAGAAAAGCCTGTGGCTTTAAGACTCACGCCAAAGGACAGTCAGGCAATGAGGGTCAATATGACATCCAAGCACAGGGAAGCTGAGCAACTGTCAGGCACATTCCTTCTTCCTGAGCTGGAAGGCACCTTCAATGGAATATCAACTAGAAGGTTGACATTGACTTTGACTAGACGCTGTCATTTGAATAGAACTTTCAGAATCCAAATGGCATTTTCCCATACTCATGCATTCTTCAACCTGTGCTGCTTAAAGGCATTTGGAGTGCCACAGTTTACAATATGGGGAAGGTTTTGATTCAAGGCCACAGAATTTCCCACCAGAGAATAAAAACGGATGATCTCACAAATATTGGTGGGTTAGATAACCCGGGGTGGGTGAGGAGAAGGCTGGACCATACTTAAGTGAAAATAAATTCTAAGTAGAACAAAGATTTAATATAAAAGCAAAGTCATAATTATACTAGGAGGAGATGTGGTTTAATATTTTTAGAATATATAATTGAGATAGTCTTTTACTATGACAAAAGAATAATCATGAAAAAATGATTAACATTTTTGCCTACTTAAAAATTTTTCAGTCCTAAATTAAAAAACCCAATTCAAGCAAAATCAAGGAAAACTTAATAAAATCTGAAACTTTCTTTGTAGTATGATTTCTTTTTCCTACAAAAGCACAATAATATTCATTTATTTTAAAAAATAAGGAAGTAATGACATATGTACATAATAGTTTAAGGAAGAACATGTTAATCTAAGGAAAACCAAAAGAATTTACATGTTGAATGACTTAGTTCATTAAAGAATTGAATAAATTATTGTATTGGCATAAATATAGGCATTAAAAATAACATTGCAAAAATGAAAGCTGAAAAATATAGGGGAATCAAATTTTTTAAGATGTCTTTCATATGCATACAGAAAAATAGATAAAAGGAAACATCAAAATTTAAGTTATCACTAGAGGTAGAATTATGGCAAATATGACTTTCTGCTTTTTGGTGACTTCCAAATTTTTTACAATTAGTAAAAAAACTTACATATTGCTGTTTTCTTAATCTTTGAAGTTTTAAGGAAAAGAACTCAGTTTCCCTCTAAAATACATCATTTAGATTTAAAACCAGATTCAAAAGACCAACATCAAGGGCTTGAAGACTGTGGCTTATACGAGGGGACTTTGAGAAGTATGGGCGGGAAATGCTATATTCTTTCAATTCCATTTTCCACAAACATTTTGAGGTTTCCTCATAACAGTACAATGATAACTAGCCCCTATTTATTATTTATAAAAAACAGAGTCCTATCAGATTCAGTGGTGTTCTATCATAGGGGTTAAATGACAACTTTTAGGTCTCCATAGTGATTTCTCTCTGACCTTTCAGGCCTTAAAGCATAGGCTGCCCTTCTTCCATGTCACACGCCACCCCAGTTCTTCCATAAAAACCACCCTCAGAGCAGTCTACTTCTAACTCCCAGACTTTGACAGCTCAGACAGACCACACCATATTCAGAAGACCTGGCCTTCATAAGGAGATTGTGTTTTTATGGGAGACACTTGCCAGTCACAAAATAGCCATTGCTAACAACACAGAAAGTGTCATTATGGGACTTCATCAGTACCTGTAAGTTTTCTTAATTTCTTCATTGGATGCTCCTTTTTGTAGACCAAGAATTTCATAGAGAGCTTCTCCAGATGTGGACAGAGTCCGCTGTCTTGAGCTAGGTGTGTTACAAGCCATTGTCGCAGGCTGTAAAACCAAACGGGGAAATAAAGGTTTTGCAGACAGGATTCTGCTTTCTAAATGGGACAGATGTCCAATCTTGTCCTCTGTTAAAAGCACAATCTGAAAAACACCCATGGAGCAGCTGCAGTAAGAGCAGGAAAGGGATAGAAGCACTAGAAATTGAGTTTCTAGTTTGGATGCTCACGATCACAGGGGTCATACAACTGGGACAAAGCTGTGTCCTCATGGTTAATCAGAAGTAAAATTACCACCTAGTTAATTCAGAATTGTTGAAAATCAATCCTGAGAGTTCAGGAAAGTGTAGATTCTTTGGGTTGAATTAACTCTTTGTTAATATGTTTTCCAAATTTAGCCAAATGTGGAAGGGATGCTTCATTTTTCACTGTCTCTAGAGGGTTTTTTTTTTTTTTGAAGCAAAATGGTAAAAAAGAAAATTTTTAAGTAACAGGACAAAATTTCCTGGTCCCTCCTCAGAGCCCAGTCTTCTAGAATGCACCTTGGTTCTGTGCCTGTTGACCCATCCAGAGAGGATAGATGGGCTATCACCCCAGGTTTCACGAGTTCATCTGCCTGCTGCATTAAAGCTCTGGGTGGGGACCAGTCTCACAGGCAGATGAACTCAATGAAGGTGGGGCACAGACACACTCCCTGTTCCCTGTGAAACATTCCTGATGACAAGACCCATGGAGATATACTAGAGTACTGGAGTTGAAGCAGCCACGTGGAGACCCCTGCCAGTACTGAGATGCTTATTCCACCACTGGATCCACAAGACTTTTTACCTACTGGCCTGTGATCTTCCTGCATTTGGCATCATTCCATGTATTGTATGAGTCTAAAGAGAACTTTATAGATTGGTATTAGGCATTTGGGCTAATATTGGACTTAGGGACTTGATCTGGACTGGACTGGGATATTAATGTACAATTACTCTTTTTATAAAGCTCTTTATATATGAGTGTCTGTGAATTTGTTTCTCTAGTCTACCCAGACTAACACACTGTCTGCCCATTGCTGTGTGCCCTAGGACTGATTCCAACCCTACTGTAGAGTGGAATTGGCTAAAAGTATAGTAAATTATAGTGGTTACCTTCTTTACTGCTTCAATTAACCTTTTCACCCATCCACCATAATTTCCTTGATTAAGTATGCAAATCCAGACCTATAGCTGTGACATTTATATCAACACTCCCATGTTTCTACCGTGGTTTCCATAAAGTTTAACAAACATTAGGTGTGTTTGTTCACCATCTGATCATCAGTTTATTGTTTGTTGAGGCCTTACATGTTGCTATGATGCTAGAAGTGGTTTCACTGGTAACTGAAGTACCACCAAAGTCACCACTGGTGAACAGGTTTCAGTAGAACTTCCAGAATAAGAGACATGGAGGAATGGCCTGGTGATATACTTCTGAAAATTAGCCTGGGTAAACAGAGTGCTGGAAGATGTCCCCTTAGGTTGGAAGACATTCAAAATGCAGAGTGGGCATAACAATGGACTCAAGCATTGCAGCAGTTATGAAGAAAGCACAGGACTGATAATATCTTGTCCTGTCATACATCAAGTCACCATGAGTTGGGGCTGGTTTGATGTTAACTAACTACAGCAGGCATTGTCCATGTTGTGGAACTTCAAGTGACAATTAAAATCCCATAGTTTATTCCAGAACCACAACCCGCCTGACTATTCACAAGTGTCCCAAAAGCTGAGTTACCAGAACTTTCTCCTCCTGCCTCCATGATTTCCTTCTCTTCTGCCCTCTTCTGTCTTTACACCCATGTCCTCAGTATTCTGACCTTCTTACTGTGTTCCTATCCATGATTCCAAGTAAATGAAGCAGAGCAGGCTGCGGCACAAATATCACAGGTGCCACACATGGCAGGATTTGGAAAATAAGAACTTATTATTTTTAAGTAAGAACAAGGAATCAGAAAGAAGTGACTCCCTCTGGGTGTGACTTCAAGATTTAACTGGATAGCAAGATCCCCAAAGTCAGTTGATGCTAATGTCAACTAAGAATGTATCAACAAAATTATTGTAATTCTAACATGATGGAATAAATATAATGGAATAAATATGTGAATACAAACAGATCTTTCAGGACAACTTACCAAATGTTGGCATGTTATTTAAGGCATTCAGGCTGATGATCATTATAGCAGGCATTCATTTTTCATTGGCATTCTATCCTTTCTTGTTCTAAGGAATGCTCAGAGCCTCACTGAAACAATATGCTGTTCCTGAGACCTGTCTCTAGCTTACCTGATCTCAGTTGAGTAGACCAAGAGGGGGTATTTAACTCAAGCCAGACCAATTGCAATGTTTCTGTAGGATTTCTTGATGCAATAAAATCTTTAAGATGGTGATACCTAAAAAAAAAAAAAAGATGGTGATACACATAAAATTTGAAAAGTGTTGGCTGCCTGAAATAAGAGATAAGAACTGATCCATGGATGAGAAGCAACAGCAAAGCCTGGAAAAAAGTCATACAGGGTGAATGGCCTTGTCCGGATGTCCCAAGATCATGTGCAACTCTACCTTCTGCCTCAGGGTTTTTCCTTGAATTGAACCAGTAAAATTCCTCCCCGTATACAAATTCACACATCTTTATTTTTTAGGATCAAGGTTCAGGCAGCTTTGGTCAGTGTCAACAAAGACTCCTCGATGTCATGAATGTTCTTGGTTAAATAGGAGGAACGATTTTGTTTCTTAATCACTGCACTGACTCTTCCCCTTTAGTTAAATGTAGGCTCCAGGTTCTTGGGCAAATAATATATGGCATACCAAGACAATCAAACCAAGTAGATTGAAATGTATGGTGTCGATATTGTGTGATTGGGGCTGGCAGTGGGAGGAAGGGAGTTCTTAATCTCTTGGATCAAAATGCTATTCAAAGAAAGTGAATAGAGAATTACTCAGGAAAACTAAGAGAAAAGAAAAGATTATGACAGGTAGGGTTTTTGTTATTCCTGGCAATTCATCCACACATCACACAAAGGATAGTTGAATCATATCAGAGTTGTATGATTATTACCACAACTCATTGTAGAATATTTTCATCTATCTTGTACTCATTATACAAGCAATTTTTTTGGAATTGTGGCAAAGATGTACGCAATAAAATATTCTTCCCAACTCCATGACTTCTGCATGTACAATTCACTGCCACTGATTATACTCTTCATGTTGTACAAGTTATCGGTATCCTTTTCCAAATTTTTCCACCACCATTAATATAAACTCAATGCCTTCTAAGCAAAAATTCTTCCTCCTTCACCCATGGTAACCATTGGTTAATTTTGGTTTCTTTCTCTCTTTTTAGTAGTTTTCTTGATATAATACTCATATATTATACACTTCCCTAGCTTTTAAAAAGAGTTGCTTATATATTATCACAATCATCTCTAGGGCCCTCTTCCACCAGTATCCCCAATTCATTGCTCCCCAATTCCTCTCTCTCTCACACACACCCATCCCATGTCTTGTTCCCAATAAACCATTGCATTAGCTATTGTCTCTAAGTATCCATTCCTTCTGTGTTTTATAATTTTTTGTTTTATAATTTGAGAAACCTGAGAGAAATGATAAAAATGAAAATAGAAAGAAAATTATAATAGAAAGGTAAAAATAAAGAGTAAGAATTGTTTTCTTTACATTAATTTTTCTTGGTTTTCATTCTCTGAAAGTAGCATCTTCCATTTGAGGAAAGTATATTCATTCTTCATCAAGTGTCTTTTGAAATATGAGCACTATCATGACCTCTCAAAATCAACAAAGAGCCTCTGATCAATTTTACCAGGTCACAGACACAATTTCCATCGTGTGCCAGGCAAACTTTGATTCCTTTCATACTTGAGTCTTGATATCAGTAAGGAGGAACAATATTCACAGGTTACTAAAGACAAAATATTGACCTGAATAAGGTAACAACCATTGCAGACAACTCAATTATGTATTTGAAGCCTGCAATGTGCACCCGGTTTAAGGGAGGCTACCAGATCATACAGGGTACAAAAATATATATCAACAATTAGTGTGCAGAGGTCAACAAGTGCTGAGTATGGAGGTCTAACAGCAACGTTCTGGGGGGGGGGGGGGGCCGAAGAGGACTCTGCTTGTCTTTGTACCATCATGGTCCATGTGCCTGGTATAAAAAGCCAAACCTGTTGCTATCCACTTAATTCAAACTCATTGAGTCCCGTGTGTTACACAGTAGAACTGACATTCATAGTGCTTTCTTGACTATCATCTTTACAGAAGCAGAATAGTTTGCCTTTCTCCATTGCACTGCAGTGTAGGTTTCAACTGTCAGCTACTATCTTAGGAATTGATGGTAAACCCCTTGAACCACCCAAGCAGGGACCTCGGCCAGCACATAAAAATCCAAACTAAAGGCCACTGAGTTCCTATAGAACAGGATGGAACTTCCTCTGTGGGTTTCAGAGACTGGAACTCTTTGTGGGAGCAGAAAGCCCCATCTTTCTCCAAAGAAGCAGCTGGTGTTTGTGAACTGCTGACCTTGCAGGTCACAGCGCAATGAGTAACTGCTATGCCATCAGGACTCCCTACTTGGCAGCGAGGCACGTCATACATGTTTGTTGGTGGCCAAAGGAAGAATAGTGGCTACCTGGCGTAGGAATAGTAAGAACCACTTTACAGAAAAGGACTGAACGGATAATAGCACTGCCGTTTGTTTTTGTAGTGGCAGATTTTTTATATAGGAGACTCCTGGAATTGACTTAAAATTTAATGCTCACAGAAGCAGCAGTCAAGAAATCAAATGATATATTTCATTGGGCAAATCTGTCCTACAAGTCTCTTTAAAATGTTAAAGAGTAAAGATAGCACTTTGAGGGCGAAGATGTAGGTGACCCAGGCCAGGTTATTTTTAATCACTTTATATCCCTGTGAAAGTTAGGTATTAGATAGGGAAGACAAATTAATATTCAGTAGGTTTGAATTATGGTGCTGGAGAAGAATATTGTAAATCCCTTGAGGTGGCAGAAGAAGAAAACTCTCTTGGAAGTATAGCCAGAAGGCTCCAGAAAGGATGGCAATATTTCTTTGCACATATATTGGACATGTTGTCTGGAATGACCAGTCTCTGGAAAGAACATCATGCTTGGTAAAGTAGAAGGGCAGGGAAGAAGCGGAAGCCCCTCAACAAGATGGATTGGCACGGTGGTTGCAACAATGGACACTTGTGGGGATGGCACAGGATTGGGGAGGATTGCATTCTGCTGGACATAGAAACCCTGTGAGTCAGAATTAACCTGATGGCACCTGATAACAGCAACAGGAATGGATGGAGCACCAATTGAGATGCTTCAACTAATAGGTACAGCACTGGAGGGTTTCACTTGTCTACACCAAGGAATCTGGAAGATAGCTATCTGGACAACCAATTGGAAGAGATCTATATTCACGCCCATTCTAAAGAAGTGATCCAACGGAATGCAGAAATGATCAAACAATGGCATCGTTATCAATATCACATGCGAGTAACATTTTTTCTGAAGATCATTTAAAAGTGGCTGCCAGAAATTCAACCAGATTCCAAAATGGACGTAGAAGGAAATGTCATAGCTGCTAACACATGAAATTTGGCTGAAAGCAGAGAAACCTAAAACAAGATATTTGCTTGTGTTTTATTGACTATGCAAAGGCATTCAAGTGTGTGGATTATGGATGACATTGCAAAGAATGGCAATTCCAGAACTCTTAATTGTGCTCATTCAGAATCCATAGGCAGTTGTTCAATAGAACAAGAAGACACTAAGAGGTTTAAAATCAGGAGGGATGTGCATCATTGGGTGTTCCATCAAATTTACTCAATCTGTAATCTAAATAAATAAATCAAGCAGTTGGATTATATGAAGAAAAGTGCAGTTTCATACTTAAGTGAGGCTTTATCATGTAGAGGACATAAGTTTGCCTACTAAAAATGAAGAGAACTTGAAGCACTTGAGGAAGATCAAAGATCATAGCTCTCAATATGAATTACACTGCAACATAAAGGAAGCAAAATTCTTCACAATTAGACCAGTAAGCAACTGCATGCTAGAGAAAAATGTGAACTTAGCAAGGATTTTCCTTTAATTGGATCAGTAATCCAGACTCATAAAAGCATCAGCCAAGAAACCAAATGACATATTGCATTGACAAATCTGTTGCAAAAACATCTTCAAATAAAGATATCACTTTGACTAAGGTACACCTGGCCCAAGATAGTATTTTTCAAATGTCTAATATATATACAGGCAAAAGCTGGGCCATGAACAAGGTAGACAGAAGAAAAGGTGATGGCCTTGAAATGTGGTCTTGATGAAGGGCACTGAGAATACCATGGACAACCAGAAGAATGAAGAAATATGTCTTTGCAAAAATAAAGCTTGATGGTTCTTTACAGGTGAGAATGGTGAGAATTTATCTCACTTACTTTGAATGTGTTATCAAGAGGGACCACTCCCCAGAGATGGACAGCATGCTTAGCACAGGGTCACTAAGAGAAAAGGAAAGAGGAGAAGGAGGTAGAGGGGACCCTAGATGAGATATATTGGCATAATGGCTATAATGGACCAGAAAATACCAATGATCATGAAGATAGTGTGGGCAATATTTCTGCTCTACATAAGGCAAATCACACACACAGGTAGGTAGAGATAGATAGATAGATAGATAGATAGATAGATAGATAGATAGATAGATAGATAGATATTTCTATGACAGTACTTTATCTATCTTGGATCTGGTGCAGAATTGATGAACTCTCTTGGAATGAATTTGGAGAACTCTTTTGGATCAGTGTGAAATTAGTTAACTCTCCCTTCCTTATGTACTTGCATAAATCATGAAAGAAGACTTCTGGGTTTGGTGTCCTGTCATCCCCAAGTACTAGTTTTTTAGCTCTTCTAAGAGAAAGGTTAGCAGACAAAGAGATGCTTCCAAGAACACTGTAAGGTCCAAAGGGAACAAAGATCTGAAAACCTTGAAACCCCATCGCAGGGAGAAGGTTCCCTGGAGCTAGTCCAGACTCCCATTTTCCTGTAGAGAAAGCAGAAGCAGGGAACATGACCCATAGTCATGGGTCCCATGCTCACTGGCATGATGAAAAACAGCCTGGGAAGTTCTTGAAATGCTCAAGAAGATACTTAGAAATGTTCAGAGGCACTGAAAGTTCTTGTATTACAATATAGGGGAAAAATACCAGTAAGAGGCAGAAAAGATAGGGGTGCAAGCAAAAGGGACTTGAAATTGTTTTGCATATACTTAGTATTAAGTAAACAGAAATTCTCCAAATCAAAAACAGGGCTAGTTTGGACTGATGTTAATGAGGATAATGAGGGGAGGGATGGAAATGAAGAATCACTTCTTCATGCTGGGACAGTTCCAGGAAAACTTTACCACTGGGACCTGTCAGCACAACAGCATGCTAATAAAGCCACCCATGTCCCTATTCCTGTAGACCTGGGAACCATAGGATGACTGTACTTTAAAAGATGGTTGGTTCCTTCCGTGGCTAGTTCACCACCATATTCTGAACTCTAAGTGCTAGAAACATAATGTTTGTTAGTTTTTGTAATCCCATGACCTGCAGGGCCTTATAGCTCACTAAACTCTTATGTTGCATGGAAGGAAAGGATGCAAAAAAACTAGCATTCACTGAGCACCTACTACATGCCAACACGAAGGGTTTACATATGCTATGGCCATTCAATCTTCTTGCTAGCATTTGGAGGCACCACAGAAGTAACCCCATGAACTCTGAAGCCCGTCAGAATCTTCTCACATCCACGATTCAGAAGATTGGCCCGATTTGGACATGCAGAGAAAAAGCTAAGGCAGAGATAAGAAAAAGGCAGAGATAAATGCTGGCTGGACCACCCAAGCACAATTAAGGATAAAGCACCCGATCCAAGGACCCCAGTATTTGAGTACCCTTAGCTGGATGGTTCCTCTTGAAAGGAATCTCAGCAGTGTTGTGAAACATTTGAGACATCAAACTCCAAACTCATCCAACCACCTTGTGAGTATGATCTGGTGTTCTATTCCCCTGAAGAAGGGAATATACCAGTCACGTGGATTCAAGTGCCCCAGCCAACATGATAAACATTCGTCTCCATAAAGTAATCAATGAGCATTCTGATGATGATTAGACTTTCCCTGAGGTCAGTCGACAGGGAGCACAAAGGCTGGTCATGGCAACACAAGCGGTCTGTCTGGTTTTCAGAATAGTGGGGTTCTCATCATAAAATAATAGGCATCATCCTGGAGAACATGGCCACAGGAACTCCAGCTCGAGAGACAGGGCTTTTTTGGGGTGCTGCTCCAGTCAGCTGATAGAACCTATCAGACCAAAAAGCCCACTGACTTTTACCAAGGTCTCATACATTGGATTGTGTCTCCCAGAAAACTATGCTGAAATCTTCACCCCTGTACCTGTGAATGGAACCTTGTTTGGAACCAGATCTTTTCTGGGTGGTTTGTTAGGTTGAATAAACCCCCCAAATCAAATCCCCAACCATTGAGTACTTTCAGTTCACAGTGACACTACAGTGCAGAACAGAACTGCTCTCTGGGCATCTGGATGCAGGGAATCTTGCCAGGAGCAGGCAACCTTGTACTCAAGCCACTGGCCTTACCATTAGCTCAATGCCTAACTCCCTCTGCCATCGGGGCTCCTTGGTTTCCCACCCTATTTTAAATTTTACGATGGCTCCAAACTCATTCCTGGCCTCTCGGCAGCTCAAGTCAGTGCCCACCCA
The DNA here is from genome assembly GCA_004026705.1 of Nesogale talazaci. Classification (NCBI taxonomy): domain Eukaryota; kingdom Metazoa; phylum Chordata; class Mammalia; order Afrosoricida; family Tenrecidae; genus Nesogale; species Nesogale talazaci. The sequence goes on along the minus strand of PVJH01003899.1, from coordinate 70,873 downwards.
ACCAAAGGCATGTCCCAGTGTTCCCTTCAGAGCAGCACTCTCAACCTGGGGCTTCCAAGCCCCTGGAGGGTAGAACGACCCTTTCACAGGGTTGCCTATCTCATAACAGTAGCAAAATGACAGTTATGAAGTAGCAACGGATATAATTTTATGGTGGGGGATCACCACAACATGAGGAGCAATATTAAAGGGTCGCAGCATCAGAAAGGTTGAGAACCACTAATTTAGAGGTACAGGCACAAGTGACCTTCAGGTAACTGCCTTCTGGTAATGGGTAACCTTGCTCCCGCCATCTAGGAAAAATGGCCTTTCCCTCTCCACTCTCAAACATCTGGTTTATACTTAGGCAAACAAATTTCTTTTCCCCTGCTGACTGGATGGGCATGGGAGGGAGGGCATTTGGCATTTGCCCATGAGCAAAGCAAATTGCATTCCTGCTTTTCCCTGATGAGGACCCTGAGGTTCAGAGAGGAGAGGGATTTTCTCCGACCTGGCCCACTACCCTTCCCAATGTGAACAAAGGAGTCCCAGGGAGGTGAACTATGTCTTCCAAGCTTTCTTTGTCAACATTTTCTCCTCTTCGAGTCTGCTTCCTTCAATGTTATCCCGGGGAACAAGGGAGATGTGGGCTACCCCCCAAGCCTAACCAGATACTAGTCATGAGAAAGAGTCAAGAATGCACTGTCACCTCTCACATCCATGTTCCTCAAAAACAAACAAACAAACAAACAAAGCCTTCCAATGAAAGAAAAGACAGATTCCAATTCTCAAACTGCTTTCACAGAAACTCACACCGAGGATAAGGTAAAATGTGATAAGGAGTTAGATCCTTTGCTTATGTGTTTTTTCTAACCATTGTCATTTGGAAATAAGTCAATCGAATCTATTCTTGGTACATGAAATCCAGGAGCTGCTCCTTGCTTTCTGGCAAGAATGGATGGTTCCGAATGGGTTGTTGTAAAGCCTTTGGAGAGGGTTGGTTGCCAATTTCACTTTCTTTGCTCCCCTTCCTGGAGAAGACCTCCTTTTAGACAGCTCATGTCTCCCTGTCAGGACACAACATTTTTAAAAGGCCATTTGCATCAGCAAGAAAAAGACAGTTGGACCACAGTGGGTAAACACTTTCAGCAGATGACTGACTTGAAAGACTGAAACGCAGTGGGCAAGAGACTGCGCGTCTACTTAATACGGCACACAGTCCCCATACCCTACTTTTTCTGTCTCTTTGCGGAGCTAGAAACCAGACTCTTCATATATTATTGATTTACAGTACATTCAGTTTCAGATGCAATAGATGGATACATAGAAACTTAATGTTTTGATGATAGAAAAAGATGTGCCTCTGAGAACATCTACTAACTGTAGAGCAGTAGTCCAAAAACCTCTCCAAGTCATCTTTACTTGATTCCTTATAAAAATATAATTTTCATGAATTCTCGTGTACTTTTGGGTTTTAATATTCCTATGCAAAAGTTAAGTCTTTGTTACCTATTCATAGTCATTCCCCTAGAAACCAGCCAATGGAGCAGGGGAAGTTCTCACTCAAAATCATCAGTAATTTAATTTTGATTATACAGTCTGGATACTTAATCTCCTGAACTTAAAATTACTTTCCTGCCAAATTAAAAGGTTATAAGTACCATGATTTCTTAAAATAAGGACCATTACCTAGTGTCTACAAACCATGCACTTTATATCTGTCCTGTAAGAGTAGCGATACTAGACAGAAGGTTTACCATGCAAGTAGCAATGTGCATATGATTAAAAGCAACCAATAAAATTAAAGTTCCAAATTGTAGGCGTCTTAAACACACTGTCCTAATTTTTTTACAAAAATAATGAAAGTACCTGTTCAGAGGGGAAAAAAAGCTACATATAAAAACTGCTATGCAAATTTCAACAGATGCAAAAATAATCAGACAATGCCTTTTTTTAAAAAGAGATCTGGGTGGTCAGATGCTTCAGCAAAGCAAAAGCACTTTTAAGGGGTGTCACAGAGGAAACAAATACTGATGACCATGACTTGAACGATTCCTCCACAGAAATTTATTGAGTGCAGCAAAATCCCCACAGTCAAGTCAAGCACAGTTGCAATTTACCACTTACCGTATGTCCCAAGGCTAATGCTCTGTTTCCGAAGTGGAAGTCTCCCTAGCAAGCTACTTTCTTTGCTTTTGAAAATAATAACATTTTAACTACACTTTTAAACAGCAACCGGAAGAGAGGGCAGTTCAGTACCTGTTCCTATCACTCCAATTCTGTGTTCTGTCAACAGAAACGCCGACTCCAAGCTGTTTTCGACTCTTGCAAAGAAACAGGGGAAGTTAACCACCAACGGGGCGTTTCCATACCTGTTTCACTGTTTCAAAGCAACGGGCTGTTCCTTTCCATCCTTCCCAGGCAGAGGTAAGCAGGTCAATAGGGTCAGGTTACTTTTCATTTGTTACTCTAGCAGCCAATTGGTTATCCCTCTGGAAAACATAACAAAGCAAGAATAAAACATGCATGACCATAAAGGTTGCTGTTACCAGGCATCCAGGGATGCCAAATTCTATTCCACATTGTCCACTTTGGATCATTAGTCAACTGGGCGTGAGTTCAAGCAAGCACCACCATAGAACGCGCTGGAAGATTTCCATCAGAGCTTTCAATTAAGAAAAGTATGCTAGTTACTTACAAAAATATATATGTAGGTTTTCTTTGGTCTGAGGCTAAAACGAATCAATTAAAAATTATTAAAAAGACAGCAGCGCATTTACACAGGGAAGCAGTTTTACTTGCCTACTGCACTGATTAAAATTATATGCCCAACTGCACATTCTGCCCAAAGTACTGGAGCCCGTGGTGGGGGAATGGTTACATGCGTTAGACTGAGATCCTCAGGTCAGCAGTTCAAAACCACTAAGAGTCCCACAGGGGAAAGAGTGGACTTCCTACTGCTGTAAATGGTTGCAGGCCCAGAAACCCACAGGGGTCGCTGTGACTCTATATCGGTGAATGAGTACCCAAAGCAACCTTCAGAAATAAGATCTCTTGTCAAAGCAACGCTTAAATTTTCATATAGAATGAAAAGTCATGTGAGAAAAAAAATCCTATAATATAGAGTAAGATCTGAGTAACTGGAGAAAATCTCAAGAAAGGTGCTGTTTCCGAATAGGGTACAAAAGTATCTGGTTCCCAAGGCTGCAGGCAGCGTTTAATTGATGATCTCAGTAACACACCAGGGAGCAAGGCCCACGAGAGGTCTTCTGTAACATTTCAGAGCATTTTCACCTCTAGGGGGCAGTGGTTTCTTAGACACAAAGGTATCCCGTGAAGGACACTGCCCTTCGATGAAATCATTAAGATGGTAGCTGGTTTTGTAGAGATACCGTTTATGTCTCAAAGTCTGTGCAATCAATATTTTAGTAAAATCCATTATTATTCCATAGTTTCCTTGAAATACTGACCTTATTTTTTTTAAGTACCACATAACCATCCACTTTGAAATGTTTTAAGTATGTCAAAAGTCGTGGGTGAAATGGAGATGTATCTGTGTTCCAATGGAAAAACCCAGTTTCTTATTTATGCATTCATTCACCAATGGACTACTCGCCTGCTAGATGCAGGCACTGGACTTTGGACTAGAGAGAGAGAAACCTAACTCATGGTCCTCAAGGCAACTCTGAGTCATAGCAGCCCTCTAGGACAGGGGACAGCTGGCCCTGCGAGTGTCCAAGTCGATGACTCTTTATGACTCTTTAGAGAAGCAGAAAGCCTCATCTCTCTGAACAGCTTCAAACTGCTTACCTCTCTATGAGCAGCCCAGTCCAAAACCGACTGGAAATACACGGGTGAATGTAAACAGACATTGATCTTGAGTTGGCGGGTCATCGAGTTGTGGGCTCCTGAGAAAGTTTAATTATGAATCATTTAACCACTCAACCCAAACTCTAAAAACATTGGCAGCATGCGGCAAAATCATATAAACCAGTTAACAGAAGGGAGCCAGAGAAAGCGTCCCTGAGCAAGGATATTTGAGTCAAAAGCCAGAAAGAACTAGATGAAGGGGATGATGGTAGAAACAAACATATTCCAGGGGAAAGAGTGCCCTGCGACACTCTTTGAGATGTGTGTATATTCAATATATACATATTTATGTGGATTGAAAAATCATCAAGAGATACTCAAAGTCTACTTCCACTGAGTTGACTTTGACTCATAACAAACTTCTATATGGTTTCTGAGACTGTGCATTTTGGAGGGAACAGATAGGCTCATTTTTCTCCTAAGGAAACCACAGACCTAGCAACCCAAATGCCTAACCATAACAACAGCAGGGATCTTTATTTAAAGATGTATTCAGAATCCAGCTTACATTTCTGGCTGCTCCCAACACCATGCACTGCCGCAACACTTATCAATGATATTCAGCAAAATTCATTTACACATGATATTAGTGGTATTGTTTGATAATGTCTACAATCTATTTGTTACTTTCTTTGGAATGGGTACAAAGATAGATATATCTCTTCTCACTGGTTGGGTAGGGAGCTGCTTTCCAAATTTCATAGCATGGACCACTTAAGACTTCTAGGGCTGCATCCATTTGTTGAAATAATGCAATAGGTATTTTATCAGTTCCTGAAGGGAATCTTGATTTTTGCTGATGTTGGCGGTGAAGCTCAGACTTCTTCAATATCATCAGTTCTTGATTATATACTCCCTACTGAAATGACTGAGTATCAATCAATCCTTTTGGGTTTGGTGACTGTATTTCTTTCTGTCCAACTCTTGATGCTTTCTACATCATTCAGTATTTTGCCCATAGAATCCTTCAATACTGCAACTTGAGGTTTAAACTTTTATTTTAAGAGATGCTGAGTGTGTTCTTTTCTTTTTGGCTTTCTCACATCATAACTTTGCACATTTCACCATAATACTTTACTCTGTCTTTGCAAATCATATGATCTGGTCTTCCTGGTACATGTATGGATGGTATCCAATTACACGCATCATTGTACTCTGGGCTAGATCTTTTAATGGTCTCTTTGACAAGGAATTTAGGTTCATTCTTCTTCAATTTATTCTTCTAATTACAATAGTCACTATTATTGTCTGATTCAAAATGGTCAGTACCAGTCTATTTCAGCTACAGTATACTGAATATCAGCTATTCAGTGATATCAGAATACTCAATATCATCAGATTTAGCACATAGGGTTAGAATTTTATAAGAAACAAGTAGTGTATCAACACACACTCAGTAACAGGTCTTGGGTGAATTTGAATATTAAAACAAGATGAAAGAGGACCTCTTGCTTCATGAAGCAGAAGGTTAGCGAAAAAAGGGAAGAGCTTTGACTTGTTGGGTGGACACTGTGGTTGCTACAATGGACTCAAACATAGAAATGATTGTCAAGTTGAAGTCCTGGGCAGTGTTTTGTTCAGCTGTATGTAGAATCCTGACAACTGGGAAACAACTTGACAACCTAACAACAACAAACAAAAGTGGCCTGGCCATCATCAGCCTGAGAGGACACATGCTTTCAATGGAATGTCACATTACAGCAGGCTCAAATGCCACTTATTTTGAATGCTGAATGTACTCTCACAGAGACCCCACAAATGAATGAATCTCAATCCCCAAACTGCCCCACAGAATGAATGACCAAGGAAGTACTCTCATTCTTACTAATTTCTAAATCTTTTTATGGAAAAATGACAAATCAGAATATTTATTACAACTAAAACATGTAAAGTATACAAATAGCTCTTTCATATGTGAACGATGTCATAACTGTAGTGAAAAAGCTATGACTATGATAAATATGAAACATGCAAAAGTATCCATAAATGAGTGAATTAAAATTGAAGCAGCATTGAAGTGCTATCTCTTCTAAGTAGCCAATGACTTGTAAAAATAATACCAAAAGCTGAGACTCAATGTTTAAACTGATAACTTCATATTCTTTTTTTAAAGATCATTTTATTAGGGACTCTGACAGCTCTTATAACAATCTATATATCAATTGCATCAAGCAAGGTATTACTATCATTTATATTGTTAAAACATATGGAATTGGTGTCATTACTTTATAAATTTCTAATGGAAATATGGTCTGATAAGCCATTATGTCAAATGAACTCAGGAAAGGAAAATGACAAGTGATGGCCTTGATTGTGCAGCAGGAAGAGCCTGTCCATTGCCACTCCGGCTTGAGATGACTCTGGCACAATTACAGAAAAATTCTGACAAGTATAGCATCTGGGGTCTTAAAGGCTTGAAGATAAACAAGCAGCCATCTAGTTCAGAAGAAACAAAACCCACATGGAAGCAGCACTCCAGCCTTTGTGATCATGAGGTGCTGATGGAATCCAGCATCAGGCCTCTAAGACCCAGAACAAAATCATGCCCAGTGTGAAGGGAGGGTGAGTGAGTGTGTAGTGGAGACACAAAGCCCATGTGTAGACAACTGGACATCCTCTCACAGAAGTGTCACAGGGAAGAGATAAGTCATTCAGGGTGCAGTATAGCACCAATATAATGCACAAATTGTATTCTACTTCCTTAGTGCTCCTTTCCCCCCACTACTATGACATCAATTCTGCCCTACAAATTGGATTAGACCAGAACATGCACATGGCTACAGATAAGAGGCGGCAACACAGGGAATCCAGGCTAGATGAACCCCTTGGAACCAACAAGGAGAGTAGAGTAGAGATACCAGGAGGATAAGGGGAAGGTGAGCGGAAAAAGGGGGAATCAATCACAAGGATCAACATATAATTCCCACCCAGGAGGATGAACAACAGAAAAGTGGGTGAAGGACAACAGAGGACTATTGAAGATATGAAAATAACAATCTATAACTTATCAAGGATTCATGAGGGAGGGCAGGCGGGGGTGGGGTAAAGTGAGGAGCTGATATCAAGCGCTCAAGTAGAAAGAAAATACTTTGAAAATGATTATGCTGGCATATGTACAAATGTGCTTGACACCATGGATGGTTTTATGGATTGTGAAAGAGATGTAAGAGCCCCAGAAAAAAGTATTTAATTAAAAAAAATCAAGCTGGCATAAGTTTCTTTTCTTTCTTTCATTTTTTTTTTTTTTGGCATCACTGCCCTGGTGAGAGTAGGAAGCCCAGCCTTGCTCCTGGAGAGCTGCTGCTGGATTTGAACTATCCACCCTTTGGGCTGCAGTCCCGCACACAACCACTGCATCACCAGAGCTCAGCCTCTGACATATGTTTCATAAGAGAAAATTGATTAATTCCTATCATGTTTCATAACTGTCAGAAGTTGAAATTTTTCCTTTTGAAGAGAGGTTGAAGGGGATGGAAAGAATGTGACTAAATCTGTTAAAGATGTGAAAGGCCGAGAAGCATAGGAGTAGTAGACTGGAACCCTCAAGATAGAATCATTTGGAAAATGTTGAAAAATCCTGCTTCCCAAATTAGCCCAAAAGAAAACCTCCCACAGAAGCTGGACACAGCCTCTCCTACAGGCTCCCGGTAGTTCTACGACGTCCACCTTCCTTCATTAGCAGATGCACACACAGGGAGCCCTGCAGTGAATTAACACAGCAAACACCTGCCAGACAGCTAACACTCCGGAGAATTTTTCCACTGCCTCGGGGTTCCTAAATGGTATCTGTGTGATGAAACCCAAAATAAGAGTTGGTTTCGCATACTTCAGCTGAAGAAAGAGTATTCAAAACCAACATTCCTGCTTCTTTTTTAGCAATGAATAAGTCACTTTTCTTTCCATGTGTTTTTCTTCCATAAACAAGTAACATGTGAACCCTTTGTAACATCCCAGGCCCTTAACTCCATGCCAAGAATTACACTAGTCATGCTGATAGTTTCAGGTCTAGCATTTATTTTCTAAAGTTGGGTTGTTGGGCGAAGTTTTCTAGCCAAACAAAACCTGGGACAGTCATACGTGTATAATAAAGGAGTATTTTGTACAAGGAAGTAATGTATATGAAGAAAGCAGTCCCTGCAGCTGCAGAGTAGCAAGCCTTGTCGAGCTCAAGTTTGTGGATGAGCTGCTCAGATGAAGGCCCTTTACAACTCACATAGCAGCCAGTGCTGGGGAAAAAAATGAGCAGTTGAAAGATGAAGCCCAAAAGGAGGGCAAATCAGAAGATTGGAATATCATCGACCTGTAGAATCAGAGTCATGTGGATCCAATATCAGCGCTCAAGATGGAAGGAAGGCTACCAATGGCTCCCAGGGTTGTCCGGCCACATGGTGGGCTGCCAGCCCAAGCGCCAAGAAACCAAAACGCAGGGTCAAGGCCAGCAGAAAGAAGACAAAGAGGAGAGTGCATTCTCAGGAGCATCCCTATTTACAGATATCAAATAAGTCACACCCCAAGGAATGATCATCATCACGCTATGCCAAGGGAAAGACTGAGCCCCACCCATATCTTCTTACAGGTGCCGCCAACTTGACACCACACCTAACTATTACATGGTGGTTTAGGAAATTGCTAGGAATTGTGTGCCTACCTTTCCACCCTCCCACCCCCAACCCTTCCAATCAGAAAGGGTACATTGTAAGTGCTTTAAGAATTTGAATAAGCAACTCTAATATATTTCTCTCTAATTCATGCACAGATTGACTAGATGACCTAACATTTATGAATTAGATTCCAACTGTGTATAAAGCACGATAGTAGGCATTGTGGGGTGTACTGAGGTGACGATGATGCTAATAATTTACACCTTTACTAGAGTATCTCATTGAAACCATAAAGTAGATACTTTTATATTCTCGGTTTATATAGAGAGGATAGAAGATCAAAGAGGTCAAATGAATTGTCCACGATCGCCAACCAGTAAGCACTGGACCTAGCCTTGAAGTCAGATTAGCTGATTCCGTAACCCAAGCTCAAAAGCTGACACAGTTCAATGCCAGGACACCACGGCCTGCTCTGTCTTCCTGCTTATCAACTCGTGGCTGAGCCAGCTGGGATGCGAGTTCTGGCTCCCGAAGAAATTGAAATAATAGCTTTGAACAAGGGACTGCAATAAATCTGCTCATTCACGAGTCCAAGCTTTTAGCTTTAGTGTTAAGGGCAGCATCTGTTCAGTTAAGCCAAGCTCTGGATCAGAGAAATTTTTTGCTGAAATAATATTGACTAACCCTGCTAGGAAACATTCTTTGTAATTCACAGGTGTGAAATTCAAACACTCCACCACTTACCTACAGTAAGCAAATGTGATAATATGCCAACGAGGCACCGGGTCCTACAGATGTAGCTATTTGACAACATGTTTGCATGTAGCACCTTGATATGTGAATTAATCGATAATTGTCCCCTGTTCACGTTAACCCAAGGTTCTCTTATTCTAGCTAAGAGGGATGGTCCAAAAGAGAAGGTACTCACTTCTCAGGGCAAAATTACTTTTAATAGGGGTTTCAATATCTGACTGTGGCTTTACAGCTTATTTAAAAAGCCCTTCTAGCTTAAAACCTTATTTTAGCTGGCACAGAGGTGGCCTAATTTTTTCTGTATACATCCCCTTACAAGTGAAGCCTCACTTAATTCAGGTATTTGAAGAAAAAGATGCAAAGGGTTCTCTGTTGGGGTTAGTAATAGCATATATATCACACTTTATAATTTCCTGTTTTATGCATTTGTTAAAGGCCTGGCAAACTTTTTTCTGAAAATGAGCCAATAAAAACCCTATGGGTCAGAACAGGCTATCCACAATTGATCATGAGGCTAGAGCGGGAACAGGCATATGGAGGCCCAGACTTCTATTGCATAGGACGTCACCGTGATTTGGCCATGGACTTAATTGCGGCTAACTAGTGACAATACGAAAGAAAAATTCATCCATCCTGGGCTTCCAAGATTTCAGTCCTGAAGCTCTCTCATATGGCTGTGCCGCCCTCTGGTGTTCACAAAGAAATCAGTTGGAAATAGGAGTTTAAGCTGCGAGTCTAAGTCTCACCCCCAAATCACCCAGGTTCACTGACTCTCCTCGTCCACCTTCAGTTAGCAGAATGGCTGAGAGAAGCATGCATGCTGATCTCAGCAGATCGTGTCTAGAGATGACTCTGCCCTTTTGGTGCATTCTTCTGAAACAAGTTTTGCAATCGTATCCAATAACCAGTCCGTTGAGGGATGAAAATTACAGTCTTACAAAAGAAATATGTTTGAAGCTTCTGTCCGAAGGGGAAACTTAGGAACAATCGTCATCCTTCTGAAGCCTCAGACTTCATGGGCCACGTGCAGACAGAAGAGCGCTGGCACTTCAGGCAGCAGTAGGAGCAAACATCTGGGGGTCAGCCAGAAACTTCTCGAGTTAATAAACATTGATGAAATGCCTGCCAAATGTTGGAGGAGGGATGCAAAGTATAAGAGATGTCTCCTCTCTCTGGGAAAAGGGTGCCAAGTGTACAAGATATTTCCGCTCTCTGGGGGAACGCCCAGTCCTTGGGCCATATGAGGCCTGCGAAATTATCAATACCAGCTCACAGCACACACCTCCCTAAAGAAAAGCAGTTCCAGCCATCATCACACACAATGCTTATGTGTGGCCCTGTATAGCAGGGGCCGGTTGTAAAGGGCTTCCACTGACATTCAGCCAGAGCTCCAGCTATGGAAACGAATGCCCAGGGCGATACCTTTTAAATTGCAGAATGATCTCGTAGAGCTGATGATGGACACTGCTTTGGTTAATAGAAGCTCCTCACTGGCATCGCCACTCAACCCGTGTCCAGGTCAGAAGTACCATCTGCCCGACCTCAATGTACCTCTGAACTCAGCTGCCTGACCAGTCCAGGGGACCGGTCTTCTATGGAAAGGTGAAGGTACTGGGCTCATTACACACTGGAAGCATTATTCACTTAAGAAACCCCCAGACTTCTGTAGACATCTAAGTTTGCCACCCCTGGCTACCTCTGGACAACCTGGAAGACAAAGAGTTACTGTGTTGACCTGCCACATCAAAGGTGGTCAGTTCGAGAGGTGCCTTAGAAAGAGACCAAGAATCTGCTTCTCAAATCGACCACGAATGTTTCCCCTGTGCAGCACCATTCCACTCTGATGCACGTGGGGTCCCCCTCAGTCTGAAGACACCATAGGGCTTGATTTATGTTTTGCTGTGGTGGTCACAACCTAGAATCTATACATAAAAATACAAGACAGCTAGCCAGAAGGGCCAAATGATGGTGCAGAAACCAGCGCCCGTTGGAGGGAAAGTTCCTGGGAGCCAAAGCGCAAGGAGTCATGGAAGCTGAGAGCAGACTTGCGCTCTCTGATCCACAAGGGAGGACATCTTGCCTCATGCTCTCATTGACATCATGACAGATGGTGTGTGGGTAAGTTTTAGACCTCTTTCTTGGCCTATTGGCCCCCAATGACCTTGGTTCCAGCCAGAGCTACATCCCTGGTGACCCAGTGTGATGTGTCCCAATAGCACATCATTCACTCACCGTTCTCCACCAACTCCTCAAATTGACCCCATTTCCAGCAAGAGAACTGAACTCCTACAACAGAGTGGCGGGGGCGTGCAAGGGGAAGGGGGGGGGAGGGTGTGTGGAGTACTCTTTCATTTACAAAAGGATTTTCACATAGATTCACCAGGCCCACAGGACAACTGGGGCAGGTCAATATTATCCCCATAAACAAATCCAGGACATGGGGGTTCAGAGGCATTTCACGTGTCATCTATCAACTGCATCTTGTTAAGAACAGAGGTTTTCCACGTTTGGAGAATCTTTGATGAAAAATAAAGGGGATATTTTCTCCAAACTTCTCAACGAATTCGTTGCAGTTCCTACCCACGCCTCTAGGGCACGTTCCAAGTTCTTGATCGACCTCTAGAGGATGCTACTTTCTTAACAATAACTCTGTAGCTCCCCAGGCACTAAAGTTTATTTCTTCTCTGTTTGTTTGTTTTTTAAGGTGAGATGATTCCAAAATCAACAAATAAATCCCCTCCTTCTATTTCTTTCGAGTTGTTACCAGCAATTATTGTGTTTCCCTCTGTGAGGCTTGATCTAGCCAAGATTCTGTCTCAGGCCAAAACAAGACCTCAACTGCCACCTCCCCCCTTCTCTCCTGGAATCCAGTCCGCAAACAAGGAACCAATGCCAGCAGGAAGATGGAGAAGCCAGGCTGGGGGTGGGTGGGTCTGGAAACACTCTCCACTAGAACCCAGCGCTGACATGCCAACCGACAAAGGCGGAACGGAGGAAAATCCATCGGGAGGAGCCATCACCAGGAATTTGTAAATGAGCTGATTTTCTGTAAACACCGGAGAGAAGCCAAAGCCACTTCAGCTAGGAACTGAGGCTCTCGGCGAGCCCCTTGCTACAATTCGAGACAGATTGGAATCACAACTCCGTTCGGGCCCTTCCAGGAACGCAGTTTGCGGACCACAGAGGGTGTCTGCTTTCATCATCATCAAAAAAAAAACCACCGCTGCATTTCAGTTTCATTTCCAACACCTTTCAGGGTGTGCCCTCCACCCATGTACATCGCCGTATGTGTGGGTGGAGCCATGAAAGTGGTCCTCAATTCAGAGGTCAGCGTGGTGCCGGCTGGCTTCCTTTCCCTCACACACTTCCTTCAGATACCGTGCGAGGTGCTCACTGTGCCAGAAGCGGAGCCCACCCTGGGATCTTAACTGTAAGAACCCACAGAGACACACACCTTCCTCAGTCTCAGGTGCGCCTTCGGTAAAATGAACTCAGGAAGCCACACCGTCCTGAAGAAGGGGACCCACAGAGCACAGCCGAAAGACTGCCTCCGGGAACAGAGGACAGAGTGTCCTTCGCGGGAGAGTGACTTGGCGGGTTATCACACAGTTCATCATTGAGCAATTTTCTGACAGTGCGCGTGGAAATGGGAAACCTGGAGAAAAATCATGGCAGGTAATGAAGAGCAAACACAAGGAAGGAAAAGGCCAGGCGTGTCCCAGAGGTGAATCAGCAGACAGCACACACCTGCAGGATTCCTGTGCTGATTTATGTAAGGTTTCAGCTGGATTTTGTGCGCGTATTTGGGGGAGGGATGGAACAGGCTAGGTCTAGTCTGAGAGGAAATCTTAGGGGAACCTGGGACATGCTCGATGACAGCAGTTCGAGAGGCAGATTTCCCAACATCTCCCAGTCTCTAAAAGCAAAACCAAGCTCAGTACCACCGAGTCAGTGCAGACTCATGATGACCCCTGTGCATTTCTGAGACTGTCACTGTTTATGGGAGGGCAAAGCCCAGTCTTTCTCCAGGGGAGCTGCTGGTGATGGATTCAAACTGCTGACCATGCACAGCGCACCCCAGCATGTAACTGCTACCCCACCACCGCTACTCCAGCCAGTTCCTGCTGTCCTGTTTAGCAGCCGACTCCTCCCAGGCCTGCAGTGAATTTGTTCATAGTTTGTTTTTGTTGTTTTACCTACAGTCCAACCCTCCAACGGTCTGGGGGACAGTGAACTGACCCCCCGTTTAAAAAGCTGGAGGACCCCTGATTTAGACTATGAAGACTTGCCACACACACACACACACACACACATACTGTTCCACTTTTCACAAGCTAGTTCAGTTTTCTGAACCGCAGTTTCCTCACCTCCACATTGAGCAAACATTGGTTTAACACACATTTGGTGAGCCAATGGAATAACAGCAGCCTCCATATGGGTTGCTTGTGGCAATGAAAAGATGACTAAAACTTAGCTGACACCTAGTACGTGTTTCTAAAAGGTTTGTTTTTGTTTTAAATGGTGACTTGTTTCTATTAGCCTAAAAATTTAGCAAGAAATGTACATATTTAGCACTTGTCAACGCTATGTTGCCCAAGAGGAAAGGGGAAGTATCAGTAATGGCCCCAAATAAGCATTTGCTATTCACGTTCTGGGGACAAAGACAGGGCTTTCTAGTCCCATAAACAGTTACAGCTGGAGAAGCCCCCGGGGGCTCACAGTGAGTCAGCCTTGCCTGGGTAGCAGTGAGCTGGATTCACATTCTGGAGACCTCACGGGATGCAAAGAGTTAATGCACTCAGCTACCAATGGAAACATTGCCAGTTTGAGTCCAGTCGGATATGCCTCAGCAGCCAGGTCTCATTTTGAAAAAACCATCGATGGAAACCCCTGTGGAGCACAGGTCTACGCTGACACACAGGGAGTCACAATCGGTCAGAGCAGACTCCATGACAACTGGGTTTTTTTGTGGCATCACTGCCCTTTGGTGGTCATGGGAACTACCCAGCCTTGCTCCTGAAGAGCCGCTGCTGGATTTGAACCGCCAAGCCTGTGGGCCGCAGTCCCACACTCAACCATACGCCACCGGGGCTCAGCCCCAACAACTTTTTTTTTTATGTGCACTTTTTATAAGGAGTATTTATAGTCTAAAGCCAGTGGCTCATTTTATATATATATATATATATATTATATATATTCTCTCTTTCTCTTCTTTTAAAAAAAGAATATATATATTCTCTCTCTTTTTAAAAAAAAAAATTCAGTAACTTTTCAGAGACTGGTCTCTTCTGATAATATGTTCCAAAGTATATGAGACAAAATCTCACCATCCTATCTTCTAAGAAGTATTCTGGCTATACTTCTGTGACAAATTTGTTTGTTCTTTTGCTAGCGCATGGTACTTTCAGTATTCTTCATCAACACCATAATTCACATGGATCAACACTTCTTCAGTCTTCCTTATTCAATGTCCAACTTTCACATGTATTATGATATCGTTGAAAATATCATGACTTGAGGCATGTGCCCCTTATCCTGTATAGTGACTACATAATCTGGTGTCAATTTGAACATGAAGAGTGAAGGGGTGGCGTCTAGTCTGTCTATCGCGTGGTAGCCAATGAGACCTCTGTGTGGACATAGCCTTCTCCTGAGGATTCTGGGAGCTCCTGTAGTCTTCCTTGGAGGTGGGAGACACACTCTCGTGGTACTCACTCCCTGAGAGATTGTTGACAAGCCACATGGAAATGGGCTGGTGGCAGTCAGAGCCTCAGAGCTCTACGTGGAGCAACTACGTGGAGAACCTGACCAGTGCTGAGATGCTTACAATGCCACTGGTTCCACAAGACTTCCCACCCACTGGTCTGTGGCCTTCCTGCATTTGGCGTCATTACATGTGTTTTACGTCAGGAGTTTATAGATTGGGATCGGCCTTATGGGTTAATATTGGACTTACAGACTTGATCCAGATTGTACTGGGATGTTTTCTCAATATTCAATTGTTCTTGTGTACAAAGCTCTTTCTTATATACATTTGAGTGTGTCTGTGAGTTTGTTTCTCTAGTCTACCCAGACTAACACAGTCTTTAAAGTAACCTTTTTGCTTTTCAACACTTTAAAGCGGTCTTGTGCAGTAGATTTACCTAATGATTTACCTGTCCCTGGAAAAAAGGGCCTTATACTGGGAAAAGTGGAAGTTCAGTGAAAAAGAGAAAAGACACTCCACAAGATGGGTTAACACGGTGACTGTAACAATGCGCTCAAACATAAGAGTACGTGTGAGGATGCCAGAGCACTGGGTAGTGATTCATTCTATTGTACAGAGTGTCACCGGGTCAGAACTGACTCAACGGCCCCTAACAACAATAGCACTTACCTTATACTCTGGGAAGTACACTTTCATTTATATTGATGATTATCCCCTCCTTGTGTAGCTCTCTAAAATGTGAGAATTACTTGTACAATGATTTTGACCGTTTCTATCATGAAATCATTGAAAATCAAACTTGACTTCACTGAAAAGGCTTTACAAAAAAGGGCTCTTGGTGCTTTCCTAACAGCTTGTATAGGAGGCAAAAGGTTCCCACACAAAGGTCAGAATGAACCTCCTGAGAAAATCATTGCAAGTCTTCAGACACAAGAAAAAAGAAGCTACGAAGAGCGCCAAGAAGTCAATAAGGAAGGGCATGAGTCCTTGACCCCCAACTGGGGAGAAGGTCACAAGATCCCTTAACAGAGGAGGAGAAGGAGGAGGAGGAGGAGGGGGAGGAGAAGGAGGAGGAGAAGACTAACATTAGCAAGTGGGACACCCACTGGCCATTCAGAAAAGACACAGAGCAAGCAAGGAGGGACAGAGCTTTCATGATCATGGAGATAAGACGTTCAACTTAGAGATGTACCACTTCCTGATGACAAGAGGATGCCTTAAAAATCATTGTTGTGATTCATCAGGAAATAGAATTTGGCATAAGACAAACTGTACATTCAAGGACTCTAAAGTTCTAGTAGGAACAAAGAGTATGGGATCCCTGTGGCATTTTTCCCATCGCGTATGAATCACAACTTTGAAAGAGAAAGGAAGTATGTGATGACAACGGCTTGCCATGGTTGGTGTCAAGTGAGAGGATTTGGCTTTCTGGCGATGGTTTTCGCTATCGGACAGCGGACCCCCTGCAAGAAGTGTTAGAAAGCCCATGAGCACCACCAGTGATCGAATCAGAAGAGAACGCTCGCCGCACTGAGGCTTTCCAATGAATCCAAGTATGGGAGGAAGAAAGAGCCTAGATACTATGAAAAGCAATGGAAGATAAAATAACTTAAAAATTATAGGGGGGGGGGAAGCTGTAATTTTTCAAAAAAACAATGCTTAAAGATTCAGATCTTTAGTCTCCAGGGATCACTGAACACTTAGGAATTAAAAAATGAGTAACAGGCCAGCAAGATGAGTAATATAACAGTAATGTATCAGCATCCACAGTGTCTTCCAAAAGAAGGGTGGGGAATTCTTGCCAGGAAGAGTGCCTGTTACTCTAAGCTTGACTGTAACCCGTAAAGAATGAGTGCTGATTGGCACTGGCAACAAATACAGAGACATGGAGCTCCTGCCTTTCAAGAGTTTTAAATGCCCTTGTGGTTGCAAAAGTACAACACTTTTCAAAGCCCTGGATGTTCTTTCACAGATTGAAAGAAAAGACTGATTTTATTTCTTGCTCAAGAAACAGGGACCCAGGGAGGAAGAGAAAAGGATGGAAGCACTAAATGCATGTGGCTACAGCGGGAATTCTCTTACTCCTGATTTAAGATGAGATAGGAGTGGCAAAAGACTGGAAGAGAAATTCACTCAGGGTGAGACCTGTGTGTGGTGTACAGTTATAAGCACGTCAGGAACCAAATAGTGTGAAGAATCAGGGCGAACAATCTTACTATTGAATGCATGCTTGACTTCAATGTTCTTGAACAGCAGACTCCTTACACAAGTGTAAGCACATTCATTGAGGACATTGAAAAGATCGAAAGAGTTCTATATTTTATTTTTTTTTGAGTTCTATATTTTAAAAAAGCAACATATGTGTATAGGAATGCCACTTATAAAAAGATGTGTGTATGCGTGAGAGAGATTCAAAAACTCCATGGGACAATTCCATGATCTTTTAATTCCATTTTTTAAGAACTCTCCAAAGCCTGTGTGTGTAGACAGTCCATGGGAACCCAAGTAGAGCTGTACTCCATAGCATTGGAAGGAGAGAGGTAAATCACCAGCCCTGTCCTCCAAGGTACTTCTAGGAGGACTTTGGCCACCATGGTTCCAACTCACAGTGACCTGATACACAACTCATAGTGACCTTATACTACAATGAGCAGACAGCCCATTTTTTTAAACAATTTAACAGCACCCCAAGCATTTTAAAATTAAAATAAATATATTACGATACTATTTTTGCATTCTATGAACATTTTTGTTGCTTCATATAGACCAAATTTTTAATCAAGAACCTTCTCCTACCCCTGATCAATGATGTCATTTTTACATTTGAACCCAATGTTGCTGCCACTGTCTCAATCCACCTCATCAAGGATCTTCATCTTTCTCACTGTCCTTCAACTTGACCAAGCATGATGTGATTATTCCAAGGGCTGATTTCTTCTGATAATATGTGTCATGTATGTACACACACACGGAGACTTAAAATTCTCAGGGGTAAAGTGGGTTAAAAGATAATGGAAATGTTCCAGCGATCCCTGAGACCTGGCAAGAAAGGCCCCAGCCATCCCTGCCCCTTAGCAAGAAACATCTCAGGAACTTAGCAAGGAAAGTTGTGGTCTTCCCCACGGCCTGGCCAGAAAGACCACAAGCATCATCGCATCTCTGAAAGGAAGACCCCAGCCATTCCCAAGACCCAGGAAGGAAAGCCCCACACATCTCTTCCTACTGCAAAGATAGGCTCCAGCTGTCCCCAACCCCTAATATGGAAGTCCTTACAGTCCCTGCAACCAAGAAGAGAAGGTCCTGGGTGTCCTTGTCCCCCAGTATAGAAGGCCATAGCTGGACCCCAGCAACAAAGGCTCTGGTCACCCCCATGATGCAATTTAAAATCCCCCAGTCATTTCACCTCTGGAAAAGGAAGGCCACAACTGTGCCAGCTTCCTGGTAGGAAAAATCTCGGATGTCCTCAATCTCCATCCAGGATGGTCTTGGCTATCCCAGAGATCCAGCAAGGAAGCCTCCAGGAAGACAAAATCAACTGTTCCCACAGACCCAGCAGCTCTCACAACACTAACAGCTGCACCACAGTGCTGCAGACACAGCAGCCAATCAGAATCCACACACCCCAAAAGAAAAACAGGCACAGGCAACTCAACAAAATTCATATTCAAAGAATGATTCTGAAAAAATCGGCACTGGAGGTACCAGAAATAGAATTCAGAAATATGATCTCTAGGTATTTTTAATAGATCCAGAAACGTTCAAGAGAAAAATGAAAAGACTAGAAAAACTAGAAAACCTACACAAGGAGAAAGCCAGAAGATAAATAAGACAGCAGAATTAGAGAAAATGTTAAACATGCAGAACGATAGAATGAAAGCAAAAGAAAGCTGAATTGGAGAACTTGAGGGCAAGCGAAACAATCAGGGAAAAGAACAGAGGAATCCGAAGAAAGTCTACTAATTATGGAAAGCACTATCAAGTGGAACAACCTGTGCCTTTTTGGGATTCCAGAGCAAGAGGAAACAACAGCAACTATTACTACAGAGAAATAGTACAAGAAATCATGGAAGAAAACATCCCTAAATCTATTAAAGAGGAAAAAATAACTGTCCAAGAAGCTGAGAGAGCCCCTTATAGCTATACCCCAAATGAAAAACATTACTACATATCATAGTTAGAATTTTCAATATCAACAACATGGAGAGAATCCTGCTAGCAGTTAAGGAAGAAAATCAGTCATCTACAAAGAAAAACTAATTAGGATATGCTCAGGTTTATCAGCAGAAACCATTCAGGTAAAATGACATTGGAGTGATATATGAGGGTGTACCTTCCCCCCAGACCCCCCCCCAAAAAAAATAAAATGGGAAAAAAGTTCTGCTGGGCAGAGCTTTCCTAATATACATTTTTTCTGCTAAGTGAGCATGCAATAACTTGCTTTGAATTAGTGTACCCAGTGGCATTGTCTGGGAAGTTTCTCTCGGGTCACAGTGAATTTTTTCATAAAAGCAGATTTTTTTTCTAACCTTCTTTTTGTGATGGTTGATGTAAAAGAACAACATGTGACTGTGAAGTTTTGTTTCCTGCTCAGGAAAAATGCCGCAGCAACTGTTTTGATGCTGAACATAGCTTACAAGGACAGTACTAGGGGAAAAAAGCTCCAGTATACAAGTGGTTTTCTAGTTTCAATAAAGATGAAATTCCGATTGATTATAAACCTCGTTCTAAACTTCTGTCTCCTTTCTCAGCAGGTAAAAATGTCTACTTGTAGTGCATGTGGATTTCATTCAACCAGGTCAGATTCTTAATCAAGCTTTCTATTTAGATGTTCTGAAATGATTGTCTAACAGTGTGTGACAAAAAAAAAAAAAAGGCCTGATTTGTGGCAGAGAGGGGACTGACTTTGTCACTAAGACATTGCACCTGCTTAAGCCACAGTCATCTCAGTGAATCATTTTTTGGCAAAAAAAAAAAACAGCAAACCTTTCTTGCCCCACATACCTGATCTTTCTACATGCGACTTCTTTTTGTTTCCACAAGTGAAGAAGAACATGAAAGGACAGCAATCTGATGATGTAGATGAAGTGAAGAAAAATATGATGGAGGTACTGTCAGTCCTTCAAACAGATGAATTTGAAAAATGTTCCCAAGAATGGAATTGTAGATTTGACAACTGAATCCAGTGAAATTGAGAGTACTTTGAAGGTGATAAGGTTGTTGTGTAAAAAAAATTTTAAAGCATAGTTTTCAAAAAAATTCCTTTTTTTTTTGAGGAGTGGGTACTGCCTCTTATATAAAATCTGAAAGAAACAAACATGTCAACCAAGAATCTTATAACTGCCAAACTATCCCTAAAATATGAGGAAGAAATAAGACTATTTCCAGACAGAGAGAAATGAAAAGAATTTGTAAAACAAAGCTAGCATTGCCAAAAATAGTAAAGGAAAACTTTGGACAGACTTGAGACCAACAAACAAAACACCAACATATAGCAATCACTGCCCTGAAAACAGTACTCAAAGCAGCACAGAAATCTTTGAAGAACAAAGGAACTAATAAAATCATTTCTCTCTCTCTCTCTCTCTCTCTCTCTCTCTCTCTCTCTCTCTCTCTCTCACACACACACACACACACACAGACAAATGACAGCAACAAGCTCACACATATCAACAATGATACTAAATTTTAATGGATTAAATGCACAGTCAAGAGACAAAGAGCAGCAGGCTAGATAAAAAAACAAGGCCCAGCCTTATGCTGCCTACAAGAAATACAAGCGTAGACATAAAGATATAAGTAAGCTAAAAATCAAAGGATGGAGAAAAATTTAGCAAGTTAATGGAAATTGGGAAAAAACCCACACCCCCAAACAGTAGGGGTAGCAAAAATTATCAGGAGAGGACATGGCATACTGATTAAAATAATGGTAGAATAAGAAGACATAAGCATAAAGAATATGTACATACCCAATGAAAGACCCTGGAAATGCATTAATCAAACTCTTATAGTTGAAGAGAGAGTGCAACAGTATAGCAATAACCATAGGGGATGTTCTCAAGGGCAGATCATTGAGAAACAAACTCACTAAAGCTATAGGAGAAATAAACAATACAATTAACCAACTCAACCTCCTAGATGTATATGGAACACTCCACCCAATATCAACACAGAATTTGTTATTTTCCAATGCCCATAGAACATTCTTTAGAACAGACCACATGTTGGGCGACAAAGCAAGCCTTAATAAATGTGAAAGTGTAAAGATCCTGCACTGGTACTGGTGCAATGATAGGCAAAAAGACCAATGGAAGAAAGCAGATAACCCAGAAAAAAGTCCATCTACCTACGGATAATTGATCTTCTACAATGGGCCACAAAAACATTGAATGGGGAAGACATTGTTTAATGAATAATTCAGACAAAATTGAATCACTATATTCAGGAGAATGAAATGGGACCTGTCCCTCTTCCCTTGTACAAAAAAACACAAGATGAATCAAAGATCTACCTGCAAATCCCCCCAAATGAGTTATCACCTTACATCAATAATGACAACCTGAATAAAAAATTTAAAAGAAAACAACAGAAAGTAACAAATGCTTTAGAGGGTTCATCCACTACTGGGTGTGTGAGTGTGCATGCATATACACACAGATGTGTGTATATATACACACACATACATGCATACACATATATACACATACGCACACACACTCACACAACCATGAGGCTATGGTACTACTTCAAACACTGGGAATAGAAAATCCATGTGCTCTAGTAATACCTCTGCAGGGTATATATCGTAAAGGCCTAACAGCCATAATATACACTTCCATGTTCATAACAGCAAGATGCTGGACATAGCCCCAGTGCCATAAGTAGAAGAATGGATAAAGAAACTTTGATACAGACACACAATGGAATTTTATGTATTGCTAAAAAGAAAAGTAAGAGAAGAAATCACAAACCATCTCTTGAACTGGATTGACTTGTATAACATTATGTTGAGTGAAGTTAATCACAAAAGGAAAAATCTTCTATGAGACTACTACTAGAAGGATGAAAACCGAGATGAAGTCTTTTGTATCAAGGGGGACAGACTTGGGAGATTTCCAAGGGCAGGGGGAGGACAAGACATGGAAGATGAAGCAGTAGACTAGTAGGTTGATAAGTGGTTTGAATGCAGAGTTGATGGTCTACAAGATAAACTAGCCCCACCAAGTAACAATAAAACAGTAAAACTTATTAACTCCTTTAACAATTAAAAGTAAACATCTCTTTAATCAATTTACTTCTAAAATGAAAAGATGAAATACAAGAAGATGTAAGTAAATTAAAATAAAATGAAAAAAAAAACCCCAAAAGATCATGGAATGTTCTGATAAGCTTTTTGTTTATAATATTATAGGGAGATAAATCCCAAAGTTTGTAGATTCAGACATGTATATGTGTGCAAAGAAAATGTCCAGCAATACATGTAAAATGTTTAAGATGCCCAGGAAGGAGGGGAGCTGGAGTACCAAAGGGAAAGGACATTTCTAGCTTACCATTTAATATACATACCATTTAAAGGACACCTGGTGGCACAGTGGTTACATGCTCAACTGATCATCAAAAATTCACCTGTTCGAACCACCAGCCACTCCACAGAAGACAGATGTGACAGCCTCCTTTTGTAAAGATCATGGTCTTGGAAACCATATGGAGCTGTTCTACCCTGTACTACAGGGACTTTGAGTCAGAATCAACCCCACAGCATTGTGAACACAGGCATATAACTTACACACATGCACGCACGCACGCACACATCTTGTTTCCCACTAAATTTTTTCTAAGCCAAGACAACCAGGGCTGAGAGGATCCCCTTGCTGCGACCAGAGAGAAACAGCTTTTAGCATCACATTTCCTTGCCACTGCCTTCTTGTCCATCTCTATGCCATCTTTTCTTTACCAGGCCATTTTCCACACTACTTTCTAATTGCAAAAATCTTCACAACCTCCCATTTCCCACAGGATAACATCAAGTGTCATCAGTGTGGTGTTAGGACCCATTGATGCTGGGCCCTGTACTCTGGCCTCCGTCAGAAGCTGGGCGTTGTGTCTGTCACTCCACCTCTCTGCTTGGCACCTCCCCGATCAATCAATCAGGCCCAATCAATTCTATTTCGCAAAGGTTTCTGAAGTCCATCCTTCCTCCTCACAGATACTGTCTAGGATAGTATCACTTAGGGTAAAGGATGGGCATCACAGGCTGTTGTTTTAAGTGCTGTCAAGTTGATGCCCTCTATACAAAGGCATGTAACCATCCTCACAATTGTTATCATGTTTGATTACCCTAGTCCAAATTCATCATTGTGTCCTTCTGACATCCTGTTCCGCGGTCTTTCTCCAGTCCCATCTGCTCTGCACAGGCTACTCTTGTAACATGCTGATTTATCCTTTTACCCACCCACCCCCCGCTAAAAACCATAGTACCAGTATATTCAAATGTCCTGGGGTACCACACCTTCAGACCATAAGACGTACCCTCGTGTTTCCTCCACCTTGGGGGGTGGAGGGAAGTGCATCTTACGGTCTGAAATATACGGTAACAACAGTGTTACTGACCGAGTATGGGAGGCACGGCTTGCAAGATCTGTGGTACTAGGAAATGATGATGAGCACCTAGCCCAGTGAGACATCGGGCAAAACATGGGGATGGCATCGTGAGCATGGCGGGGGAGACTCCAACTAGAGTAATGAGGAATATGGTGAAGCCCATGGCTGGCCCAGGAACCACAAAGTAGGGGGCAGGTTTAGGAAAATTCAGGAAGCCAGTGTCTAAGTCATGTCAGACACAAACGTGATTGCTACCAGGGTCTTTCTCATGAACCGCCTGTTGGTGTTTGTTTCCTCTTTCTAGGTCCAGGTAGGTGTCCGTGATTCTCTTTTCCCTACTTCAATGGATCTATGTCAATTGTTTTGCATGCAAACTATAAGGTTGTAAAAACAAGAGGAGTGGGAGACGTTTTGCTGAGGCCAAAATTTGCATTAGGAAATATTTCATTCCTTTCCAGCCTTTGTGCCAGACACTATTGTGTTTCACTTCCTTCCAGATTCCACTCAAGTCCCAACTCTGCCGTGATGAGTCACTGAATGATGCAGATTACTCAACTGCTTCTGAACTCTGTGTGCGTTGACACTCAGAAATCGGCAAAGCTCCCAACTTCCAAATAACCACATGGGACTTCTTTGCTATTGAACCTGAGTAGTTCAAGAGGACAGTTTGCACTCGATGACCAACAAAGAGTGATGGTTAAGACCACCCAAGTGGCACTGGGGAAGAAAGACCTGGCGGTCTGTTTCCAAAGGGCCACAACCAAGAAAACCCTATTGGACTTTGTTCCACTCTGCAGTGAGAGAGGTCGTCATGAACAAAGGGCATGGATTTTCTTTGCTATGGAACGGGTTGCAGGGCAATAGCTTGCCTCCCTAATCAAATTCTTAATTCCTCACAGAATATATGTCCAAAAACTAAGGATTGGATTGAAATGGGCACTGAACTCATGAAGGTAGAAAGGAGAAGAGGAAATAACCACTTTCAAAGGACCTGGTCTCCCTGCCATTGATCCCCTTCATGATGCAAAAGGACCAAGGAGAACTGCCCCTGTGGACTTCCAAGGCTGAAAACCTTTCTGGGAGTAGAAAACCTTATGCTTCTTTCGAGAAGCTTATGGTTTCAAATGCTCACCTTATGGTTAGCAGCCCATTCCCAACCTGGCTTATAGGTAGGAGATAATATATTGATTATGAGCTGGGGCCTGGTGGTGCAGTGGTTGTGTGAGGGACTGCGGCCCACAGAGTTGACAGTTCAAATCCAGGAGCAGCTCTCTAGGAGCAAGGCTGGACTTCCTATTCCTACCAGGGCAGTGATGTGGGAAGAAATACCGTGTAAGTTCCTAACATACAAAGAAACATATACTAACATAATGAACACATTCCCCCTTGTCAGGACTACCTTGAAAATATGCTTAAAAAAAAGAAGGAACATGTGGCCTTCTGATTGTCAAAGAAGTATTCCCAGCTGGCTCATCCATCCATTTCCTTGGACAGCTCTTGTTTCTAAACAATGTTGGTAAAATGAAATCTGGGCCTTGTCTTTCACTGTGAATTATACTCAGTGGTGCTAAGCGGTGCACAGTGCAGGATTCAGGGTACATCTTTCAGGTTCCTTGTAGTTTACTTTCCTATTGGAGGACCCTCTTGCTGCTGATCAGGCATCTTCACAGATGAGAGCTCACACCTCAGCTCCCATCAGTCTCAGAAGGAAAAAATGGCACAACTCCCAGTGTAGCAGCCGTCAAATGATGCCATTATGCACTGGTCAGAGTGGCAGGAAGGCTCAGTGAGCGTGGGGCAGAGGAGCTGGCATTGTGATGGGATTTGACATAGTACCAAGGGACCTGTGACCAGAAAGCTCTGGCACTGGAGGATTAATATCCCTGTTTAATAAGAACTCTTCAGGAGGTTACCCTTCATCCCATAGAAGCCATTGGAAGAGTGAACTTTGAACTCAACTCTCCCTCCACTAATGCCCCATTTTCCTGTCTGAGCTCCTGACCTCAGCTTTCATCTCCCATCCGTGATGGTTTCCCATGGGGCCTGGAATAAGTTTTTCCCACTTTTTATTTGATTAGTATCTAGTCTCTGGCCACCACTAATAAACTTTTATCTTTGTGCATTTGTACTTAAAGGTTCATGGAAGTGGGATCCTTTTTAGCGCTGCCTTATTTCACTCAGAAGGTTTGCAAGAGTTGTCCATGTGGTAGCACATATCAGGGCTCTATTTAGGGTCAGGGGCATCACGGCCCTCTGGTGGTCGTGAGGTCTACCCAGCCTTGCTGCTGCTGGATTTGAACCACCAAGCCAGGGGGCCGCATCCCACACTCAACCACTACACCACCGGGGCTCAGCCCAGGACTCTATTTTTTATGGCTGAGTAGTATTCCATCATGCAGTACTGGCTGTAGTTAACTGAGAAGGAGCTCCACTGGCGTAGTGCTTACACACTGGACTGCTAACTACACGGTGAGCAGTTCAAAACCACCAGCCACTCCTTGGGAGAAAGACAAAAGTTTTTCTATGCCAGTACCGAGGAACAACCTTGGAAACACACAGGCACAGTTCTCCTGTCCTGTAAGATTGCTCTGATCCTATTCATTCAGAATAGACTCAATGGCAGTGAGTTTGGCTTAGGATATATATATATATATATATATATATATATATATATATATATATACTATATATTACACTCTGTTTATCCATTTGTCACTTCATAGACCCTTGGATTCTTTCCACCTTTATGCTGCTGTGAATGGTGTTGCAATGAACACTGGTGTGCACGTATCTGTTGAGGAAGCATAGATTTGAACTAGGGATACACTGAAGAGGAGAGAGTGGCTTGAAGGTACAACTTTGGGTCTCAGGAGGTCGGGAGCCGCGTGCTTGGGTCTCTGGAGGTTAGCAAAGACCGGGAGAAAGGGATTGCACGTGGACTTCCCTGTTCTGCCAACTGCTCTTTTCTCCCACCTCATTTCAGGGCACACCTTTTCCCTCCTGAAGTTCCCACGAGGCACCGGGTAAACATCAGGAGATCTCCTTCAAATGCCCGCTGGCTCTGGGTGACATTCCTTTCCAGACTTCGCAGGTCTCCAGTTACAAAGGCCTCATTGCACACATCTTAGGAGAGAGGGCATGGGGGCTGGGTTGAGATGAAGGGGAGTGCCCTGAATGTGTCAGAGAGCCAGGTGTGGAGAGTTTTTTTCTTTTCACTCACTGTCTCCCAAGGTAGTTAAGGGTTAAGACTTGCCGGGCTACATCTCAGTTAATTTTGGGGAAAGTCTTTCAAAAGTTCACTTGGCACAGCTGTGCTTCAGTTTTCTTGGGACTTGGAAACCACAGCCACAATGAAGAATCTGAAACTAAAACTCCTTGTACCCCCTCCTCACTCCCCCCACACACCCCAAATACACTCATGCCATTTTCCACAATCAGCTTCGCTCTGCGGTTCTATTACTCAACATGTTACCCAACTCATGAAATTAATATAGACGTTGACAGATAGTACCACAGCCCTGTTCAAACCCTATATCATGATGGAGTATGTTCTCTTGTGAGTAATCATTTCATAATTCTCTTTGAGTAAAGTCGATCTGTTTGGAAAACCAGAAACATAGACGGTCTTTACTAGACATAGATGCCTTAGTTGTCTGAAGAACAATCTATTGACTGGAAAAAAATTCACCAGGTCTTTCCAAGGATCGTGATAGAGATACAGGCAATAGCATAGTTTTTCATTTTAATTTCTTTCGTAATTTGGGTACCTGGCACGGTAGTCATGTATTTGTCATGAATTCTGAGGAGACCTCCAGTACCTATGACCAGAGAGTCCCTGAGGTCAAACTTACATGTCAGTCAGAGATTCAAGGAAAACGCAGCTCTGCCCAGGACAAATGCTGGGCCAGTCTACTAAGGCTGCTTCTAAGCTGTCAAGGAAATTCTAAATGAAACATTAAACCATTCAGGATTCCCATCAAGAAGGCTCATATCGGAGAAAGGTTAGCAAATAAAGGCAGGAAAGTGATCACACACGAAGGGGTGTGAGAGTCCCAATTGTCTTCTCACATGTCCATTCACAAGTTACATGTACACAGTACAGATCACACACACATCCACGTAGACACAGTATATTCATCGGGAGTGGAATAAACTCCTGGGAAAAGGCAAGACTTCATAGGAGATTTTATAACAAAGCATGGGAGTGAATGGCTACAGGCCAGTGAGTCAATCCAAGCTCAGGACCACGCCCTCGTGTCTCAGAGTGGGTCAGAAGGTTTTCTAATACTTGACTTTTTAAAAAGGAGTTCTCCAGGCCACACTAGTGGGTGAACTAGGAACCTCCAACTTTTCAATCTGCAGCTGAAGGTGTTAGTCATTTGCACCACCTAGGGACTCATGTAAGAAATAACAATTTTATTCATTGTATACCATTTTTTTTTAAGACGTGCTTCCTACCAGACCTCAGGGCACAATAGCCTGTCACTTGCCAGGGATTTGTGTTCGTTGTTGTCTTGGGTGGGTCTTGAGTGTCTTTTCTGACCTTGACCAAAACTCCTTTTGTGAGGCTTGGAAGACTGGGGGATGGGCACTTGCATTTCCATAGGACCACAGCAAGCTTTCCTTGTTTTAGAATATACTAACTTGGAAATGAAAAGAGTCCATTCAAATTGGAATTGATAAATTCATGCCATATGCATTAAGAGTATGGTGTATTAGAGACACGACCAGGATGAGAAGGGAAAACTATAAGCTTTCATCCCCCAAACTAGCACTAACTAATTCTGTAGCCAGAGCCAGGAAATTTCTGCTTCTGAAAATGAAGGCATTGGAATGGATGAACTCCTGGTTCCCCAACCTCTCTAAAACTCTGTGGTATGTGATTTACACAAGAGCCAGATAACATTATAGTCAATAAAGGTAGACATAAATGGAATAGGGCACTCCGTATTTTTAGCTTGTTTTCTCCTTTCTCTTTCTCTCTCTTTCTTTCTCTGTTAAATATTACCACCACTAGTTGTCATGAGGTCAATTTCGACTCCTGGCAATCGCATCTGTGTCAGGATTGAACTCTGTGTCATAGGGTTCTTCAATGGTTGGTTTCTTTTTTCTTTTCTGGAAGTGGATCACTGATGTCATTCTTCTGAGATGCCTTCAGGGAGACTCAAACTGCCAACCATTTGGTTAACACTTAAAGTACATTAATCATTTTTCACCACCCAGAGAATATATAATACACAAGTACGGAAAAACATTTGTCATTTAAACTTTCCTTAATTGACAATCAAACAGCACCAATTTGAATTCATTACATGAGTAGCACAGTTTCCAGACATTCTGTGTTGGTATTATTTTAGGTTAACTTAGTTCTCACAAGCTATGAAATGAACCAAGTCTAAAAATTAAGCCAAAGATGTTCTAATTTTCAAGTGCTTAAAAGGCTAGATCATAAGCTAACTGTGAAAAATCATACTAAGTTCTCCATATAGAAATCAAATGTGTGGTATAAAGTTAATATGCAAACCCATTTTACTGTTATCTATAACTCTGGATTTACTTGCATGCATTGCTTTATTGCCGATTTTATAGAATGTGAAAGGATTGACCTTATTAATGTGATTTATGTATTCACGATGTGCTTGAGTGGAGAAAGCAGTAATATTGGATCCTGTGCAACCACTGTGGAAAGTGACAGGGTGCTACCATGAAGCCCTGGAGATAGAAACTCCTTATGAACCAGCAATCCCTCGACTGGTTGTAAATCCTAAAGAAGTAAGAGTCAAAACACATTTGCACACCATGTTTGCAGAAACCCTATTCACAATAGCCAAAAGTTGGAAATAACCTCAGTGCTCCACAGTAGAAGGGAATAAAAAAAATAAAACCAAACACTTTTGATCTAGACACACCATGGAATACTATGCATCACTAAACAACAATAAGGGAACCATAAAGCACCTCGTGGCATGGATGCCGCCATGGAGAACATCATGCTGAGCGAAACGAGTCAACCACAGGAGGACAAATGTATGAGGACCACCGTTATAAAGATAAACAAACAAACCCAAGCCAATTTGCAGATTGCCAAAAGGGGTGGGAGTGGGAGGGGCAGGGCACATGGAGAAGATGATCCAGCAAAGGGCTAGACTGTAGATATTGCTAACTTGGTTGAAATGGAAGATAGTTCCCCAAGGGGGAGGAAAGAAATGAAGCCGCAGGTGAAGGATCAACGATTAGTTGGATGATTTTAAACAGTTCACTACAACTCTATGATCTGAAAAGTAAACTCCCACCTACTGTACAATTAAAAATTGTGAAACAGAAAACAAGATGGACCCAATGGAGAGAGATTGGGTCTCTTCCCATCCATCCGTCAGAGCTCTGACCTGAGGGAGCAAGGCAATACACAGCGAAGATGCAGGCAAGCTCAGCATGCCCGCCCCAGCAGCCCTGAGCCCCTTGGTCGGAGGTAGCAGGGAGCTGAGATCCAGACCGAGTCAGGGTGGTGATGACTGAGTCGGGCCTGGCACTCGCCCCACGCTCCGCCCTGCTGGTAAACAGAACAGTGATTTGCCGTCATCCTGGGTCTCAGGAGGCCCCAAGGCTCCAGGAAGAAACAAACACACTCGAAGCCAAAACCCCAAGGCAAGGTAAAGAAAACAGAACTGTCCGAGTCCCAAGTGATGATTTCCTTGGCCTGATGCCGTGAAAGGTGGAGGAGGAGGCGAGGGCGGCTGCAGCTGAACTGCTGTCTCACTGAATTCTCAGTCGTAATGCCATTCTCTTGCTCTGTTTAAAAGGAGTGGCCTCTTGCCTTTCAAGGCCTGCGATTTCAACATGAATCTTTAGTGCCAACTCCAGTTGCTAACCCATAATAAAACTTTCCCCTCCTTTCATTCCCTTTAGGCATCCCTTGTGATTGAGTGATAAGGGCTCGAGCTGCTATTAAACCCACCAGCTGCTCAGGGCTGAAAAACTTGGTTTTCTGCTTCCATAGAGAGTTACAGCTTTGGAAACCCACAAGGACAGTTCCCCTCTGCTCAATAGAGTCACTGTGAATCAGAATTCACTTGGTGGCAGTGTGTTCTTTGAATGTTTAAATTCCTTTTGTGTATTTTGTACAGTCTTCTAGTAAAACACTTCTCCCAGTTACCTTATTCTATTTATTCTTCTCTGTCATTGGGGGTGGGGGCAATGCTTTTAAAAGAAGAAGCAACAAACTTGGAAGACTCTAGAAGGTGATTTTTGTCTGGAGTCAGCTATGCATTTCCAAGCCTTGGGAATGACCTGGCGTGACTTTAGGACTATGAATTGGCTGCTGGGAGGATGTGCATCAGTTCCTCTTCTTCTGGGAGCTGCTTCTCTGGGACAAAGAGTGTCGGTGCTTGTCCCATTGACCTACCACCTCATGGCCCCACCCCACCCTCACCCCCATTTTTCTTTAGACACCAGACATTTTTGTCCTGAGCTGAGCAAACACCACCTACCTGAACAGGTGACATGGCTGGCTTGTTCCTTCTAGCTCCTTCAGGTAGCTCCTTCACCTCTAATGGGTCAATAGTTAGCTCCTATTACCATCTCCTTCTTAGGAGCAGAGGTCAAGCCCAGCGCTGGACACTGTGATGTCACAAAGTAGAATCCCTGCTCCCCAAGAAGGGCCAGGTGGAAAGTCCCTGTTAATACTACTTCCTCTCCTGCCCAGGCAGGGGGTCGGTCAAGTCAGTGTTTCTGTTTGCTCTGCCACACAAAACCTTGTTAGAGGGCCTCAAGGGAGAATGCCCTTGCAGGTCATAAATGGACTCACAGAGTTAGGGAAGCTGCATGCTCTGAGAGACCTTGGAGAGCATCCAGCTATGAGAGTCTAGCATAATGACTTCACTTTCCACACGGGGGCATGGAGGCCTGTGTCGCGTGAAGCAGGAGTTCTCAGATGGTAAAGTAGAGGAAGTGTTTGGAGGCTAACGGAAACATTGAAGGTTAGAGTTCACCTAAAGGCAACTTGGGAAAACGGTCCTGTGATCTACTTCCCATAATCAGCCACTGAGAGCTCACTGGAGCACAATGGCTACTCTGGCAGACAGCAATTGGCTGGACAGTAACCACTATGTCCATTGTGGTAATAAGTTGGAGCGCTAGCTCTAGAACCCACATGCTGTCCATGTGAACAGCCTGCCCTCACCTTCTAGCAATGCTGCACTCACACGCTGGTCTGTTCTCTGGACTTTGTCTATATTGAGGTTTTCTGACAGCTCAGCTGTCATATTTAAATTAACCTACCCCCAACAGGAGACCATTTGGATATTTAAATTATGGGAAGAGAGCAACGTTTCCGTGAAGAAGAGTAGTTTTTCTGGTATAGGTAAGGTAACCAGGAGAGCTCGCTCTGGTCTTCCTCACACAGACTTCAATATCTTGAGCCAGCAGGCCAATTTCAGATGAACCAGTTAGGAGATTTCTGAGAACCTGATGGTCCCCTGGAGCTTGGATGATAAGCAACAAAGCTCAAGGAAAAGCCTAGCACTAGTTTTGATTTCCAGGCAAGAGCAGGTTCTAGCGTTGGTTGAGGGAGGAAAGAGGAGAAATGAGCAGTAATAAAATTGATTCCAATCAGAATAGAGTTTTTTTCTCTCTCTCTCATACTCTCACTTGTAGACACTACAGGGACCCCAGTGGAACAGCGATCAGGCACTTGGCTAGTCACCAAAGGTAAGTGGTTCAAATCCACTGTGGGCTCCGCAGTCAAAGGACCTGGTGGTCTGCTTCCTCCAAGATCACAAGCCTAGGAAACGCTGTGAGATGGCTTTACTGTCTTATGCAGTCTATATTAGTTGGAGTCAACTCAATGGGAATGGGGTGGGGTAGAATAGAAACCCCTTATGGCACTAAAAAAACTAATCTGTGTTGTGTGACGCTGCCTATAGCTGTGAAGCCAGAGGATCTGAATTTTCAGCTTCGCCCAAGAGGTAGTCTTAAGTCTACAAGTCTAAAAGTATTGCTGCAAAATCCTACAAATCTCCATTAAGCAAAATTCTCAAAATGAGGAGCTATTGTTGCTTGACAACAATAGGTCTCCTCGGCACTTCTAAAGGCAATATTTCTATCTCTCAAACTCTTCCTAAAGGAGCCCATGTGGTAGTGGTTATGCATTGGGCTACAGACCCCGAGGTCCGTCCTTGGAAACGACCAGCTGTTTCATGATACACAGAGGAGGCTTCCTCATCCCGTAAAGGGTGATAGCCTTGGAAACCCACTGGAACATTTGTTCTCTGTCCATCAGGCTGCCAGGGCTCATGGTGCATTCGATGGCAGTGAGTTTGTTTGGGTTCATCTCTCCTAGAATTCTGTGCTGTTTGATTTCTACCACGTCAAAATGGTAGTATTGACATCCCCCCAGGGATGTATCGCAGGTTCTTTTTCAATGTTCTTTGAATCTTGAGAACAAAAAGGCCAAAAGAGGCAAGTTCATGGCTGTAGGGTAGGATGAGAATTTCCTGTGACCATCAAACAAGACAGCCCTAACTTCCCTCAAAGATGAGACAATGCATTTTTGTGACGGGAAAGGGGTGCTTGGTACCACTTTCCTGGCCTTTTTTTCCCACTCAAGAGTTTAACTTTGCTTAAACTTCTTCATAATAATCCTTTTGAACATCTGCATGGTTTGAGAAAGGATATGAAGATAACTCCTTTTGAACCCCAACAAACACCCACCTACCTGTCACCAGAACCTTCTGAGCTGACCTCTCGTTCCAGAATTGAACGGACCCAGCAGAGTCCCTCAGAAGCCTCTATTGGGATTAGATCTTTTGCTGAAGGTACCCTATGGAAAGTAAGACAATTGTATGACAGAAAGCACTTGTCTGCCACCCATCGCTGAGAGCAGAAGCATAGTTAACAGGTTGTGTTTGGAAGAAACCCAGGCATGCCAGGATTGGCACTGCAGAAGCAACATTTTTTGACTTAGCCTTGCATATACCCTCCTCCCCCCCCCCCCCACCAAAAAGAGTGTACCGTCGTCAAGTCAATGCTCAGTCATAGTGACCCGCTAGGGCCGAGTAGAAGTGCCCTGTGAATTGCTGCAACTTTAAGGGCGTAGCAAGTCCTGCCTTTTTTCTGTGGAGTGACTGGTGGCTTCAAACTGTTGACCTTGCAACTAATGCATAACTAACATTAACAAGCCTTCCCCCCGCCCCCACGTATTCATTTGATCTTCGCCACTCTGTGAGATAGACAGTGCATTATTTTTGTACAGTTTAGTACAACTGTAAATTTTTATGGATGAGAAAATTAAAGCTTAGGTTGCGACTTGCACAAGATCATAAAACTAATTAGGTGGAAAGGCTAACATGGGCTACAACCCATATCTTCCAAGGAAGTATTTTCCCTCCAACGAGGGGTTTCCCCAGGGTGGGAGAAATTGCCATTTGGCCCCAGAACACACTGGGAGGCAATGTGTTGGTTTAAGCAACTCTTTCAGTAATGTGAAAGAAATGGCCATGGGTCATAAAGACTAACATCTGAAATGCCTTCATAAAAACAGAGAAATAGTTAATGAGCACTAATTTCAAACTGTAAAATAATGTAATTATTGCCCTCCTACCCAGCAATTTCTTGTCTGTGAATTCTCCTAAGGGAACAGACATGGCTAGGAATAAGTATTTCTCTATAAGCATGTTCTTTGAAGCAACTGAAAGTCCAGTGCTACAGTAGTTGAAGCTGTGAAACTCACTAAAAAAAATAACAACCAAACTGCCTCCATCTTGAGAATCATTGTGTCTATCTGAGTCCCCCCAAATTTGAGCATTCTTGGGCAATCATCAGAATGGTGCCATTGGCATAAACAGCTTTCTTTAAATGAATTTTCATGTTTAACCAAAATAAATATAACTAAAGGTAATTTTTATAAGGTGCAATGATTGGTTGCTCCCCACCTGGAGAAAGGTGTGTGTAGAAAAATCAAAGACATTTGGAAGCAGTGCAGAGTATGAATGGACCATGCACACTCTAGCCTCTCCAACCCTCAGGCCAGAACTAGGATGCCTGGATCCCACAGCCAACCACTCTGAACAGGAGAATGATCGGAGAGCCTTTCAGAGTGGGAGAAAAATGTAGAACAAAAATCAACATGATTTTAAAGAGCAGGTGAACTGGGTTGATTGAGAGTAGTGAAACCACTGAGATTATGGGCCTCAGTGACCTTTAAGCCACCCATTTGACTCAACTTTCAATGAAACAATAAACAAGTCTATAAAGGGAACAATGACCCCAAGTATGTATGCACTCCCAAGAATAAAGCCCAAGGAGAGCCTGTAACAAGGAATAAGGCTCAGATGGCAGGCAGGGCTATGAGAGAGGAAGGAACAGAAACAGTCGACATGGGGAAAAGTTAGGAAATGAGCTATTGCATTGTGGCAGTTGCAAACAAAGTTAGGAATAGAAATGTGTAGGAATTGTTGAATAGAAAACCAATTTGCTCAGTGAAATTTCTTCCCAATCACAGTAAAAAGTTTTTTTGTTTTTTTTAAAAAGGTATTCTCTATCCATAGTTTATGTACCAAAAGATAAGACTTTGATGAATATGAGGAGGTCAGGAGCAGGAACAGGGGAGAGGGGAGAGATGGGATATCGAGAAAGGAGAAATGTACTTCTTCCAAGGCAGATTGGTCCATATTCTTTTTTAAAATTCATTATTCAGATTTCCACTGCATATAATTTGATTAAAATACCATGACTTACATTAGGTGGGCCTTAGTTTTCAAAGTTACAGCTTTGCTTCTTGACTCTTTTAAAGGAATCTCTGTGAGCACATTTGTCCATATCAAAGATTGTGTGATTTCTTGACTTCTAATGCCATGAATGGTGATTATGAATCCAAATATAATTAAATCCTTGACAACTTCAATCTTTTCTTTGCTCATCTCAATGTTCCTTATTGATCCAGCTGTGAGAATTTTGATTTCTTGAGGTTGAGATGTGATTCATACAGAAGGTCATAGGCTTTCATCTTCCTAAGTGCTCATTTATTTCTGTTGTTTTTTATCCTTTTTTTTTTTTCTTGCATCACTGCCCTCTGGTAGGAGTGGGAGACCCAGCCTTGCTCCTGGAGAGCTGCTGCTGGATTTGAACTGCCAAGCGAGTCGGCCGCAGTCCCGCACTCAACCACTACGCCACCAGGGCTCAGTCTTCTGTTGTTTTTTAATGTGAGGGAGATAGTGCATTTGGAGTTCATGCCACCAGGTCCAATTGTTAGTCAGTCATTCTATTTAGAGGTTCTGAAAAGATTTCCTAACAGGGTGTGAGAAAAAGGCCTGATTTTTGGCAGATGCACTGGTTTTGCCACATGACAACGTACCTGCTCATGCAGCCGTCTCAGCACACCAGTTTTCAGCAAAAAGCAGCATGTCTCTCTTGCACAGCACAGCTTACTCACCTGGTTTGACTCTGTGACTTCTTTTTGTTTCCATGAATGCAGAGGGACATGAAAGAACAGCGATATGATGACATGGAGGAGGTGAAGAAGAAAACGAGGGAGAAGCTGTCATCCATTCAAACAGATGCGTTTGAAAAATATTTCCAAGGCGGGAATCACAGATTTGACAAATGTATTCATGCAACGGAGAGTACTTTGAAGGTAGTAAGGTTGTTTTGGGGGGGAAATTAAATACATAGCTTTTGGAGGAAAAAATTCCATTTGGGGGCAGGGGGGTTTGTTAATGCTCTCCGATGATGTTGCTTTGTCCACTGCTGCACACTGTCTTCTTTGGTCAGAAAAAATATGACTTGATATAGTATATTATATTTTTGGTATAGTATACTTTTAATATAGATATATTTGTTATAATATATTCGGCATATGCGGTAGTTACATAATAGGGTGTCAATTTGAGGATTCAGAGTGAAGGGATGGAGTCTAGTCTTTCAATCAGGCAGTAGCTTGATGACCCCATTTGGAGACACTCAGGAGATAAATAGCTTGCTGGAGGCAGGACATATGCTCACTCCCTGTGAGACTTTCCTGTGGAGACGACATGGATAGAGACTGATGGAGCCAGACCTCTGGAGATGGAGAAACCACATGGAGACCCTTGCCAGCACAGAGAGGCTTACAATGCATTGGATCAACAAGACTTCTCATCCACTGGTCTGTGATCTTCCTGCATTCACCATCATTTAATGTGTTTCATGAGTCTGAAGAGGAATTTGTAGCTTGGTATTGGACATATGGCCTACTATTGGACTTATGGACTTGATCTGGACTGGGCTGGGATGTTTACTCCATAGTCAATTGCTCTTATATATAAATCTCTTCTCATACACATATGCTTATTTATGAATTTGTTTCTCTACTCTACCCAGATTAACACAGCATAGTATCTTTTGATCCAGTCACTTAGTGTCACCTTTGATAACTGCATCTGTCAAGAGAAATGCAAAACTGAATCCACAAAAAGTATACTTGTGAAGACCCATGTCGAGCCATCAGGTGATGCTGGTATCGTTATTCCAATATGATCAATTTGCCAGCTATGTCTAGGGTCTTCATCTGGGAGATCTGCCGCATAATGATTTACAATCTTGTGCTTTCTTGCTGTCAGAGCAGTCTTTATTGGGATTTTGTGTCTCAGGGTGTATAAGAGTCAGCCCACATCTGTATCACTGTAGCACCTCCATGTCCACTCATTTCATGGACTCAGCTGGACACCTCCAGGGAATGTCTCAACCTACCCACTTGCTGATTCTAACCGCTGATCCAACAAGGAGGTTCTTTTGATAGGTATCTACTTGTCCTACTTAAAAGGACTTTTAAACTTTCCACACACTTGATTGGCCCCAAGAAAAGTTCAGAAGGCAGGCAAAGTAGGAAAGTAAGTGGAAGGAAAATGTAAAGTACATGAGGGGGAAGGTGGGTAAGTGAGATTGTGTAGTGAGAATTTCAATTAATGACCTGAAATAAGATGCTTGTGAATTGCTGAATGGAAAACTGATTTGCTCTGTGAACCTTCATCCCATTCAGAAAAAGATAAATAAATAAGTTCATCCCCAGAGTACTTTCTATAAGTCCATGGCTCATATATGTGTCCCCTTAATAGTTTAGTTTTTCATTGTCCATTTGCCTGAATATATTGCCAGGCTAGTGACCTACTGTCCACGAATCCAAATATATCACTGTTAAATTCTTCAATCATGGCTAAGAAGACAGAAGGCAGGTAAGCCCATTGAGCTAAACTGTCCTTATCTTTTTAAAGCAGTCTTTTCATCTACTGGTCTTCATACAGTAGTTTTCCACATCAAATTTTGCCCACTTTCCCTGGAACATGAGCCAAATAGCTTTTGGCTGGTTAGTGTAAAGTTGTTCATATGGACCATCCATGTGTGAATGAGCTCTGGCAGCTTTTCAGGTCATCCAAGGGTAGGATCTACAGGGGAAGAAGCTGTCTGCTAATGAAAATGATGAATGACTCCCTGTATCCCCCCGGTAACTTGTTCTTGTATGAACCATTTCCATTTTATCATGGAAAAGTTGAGGGCACCATCTCTTTTATTGTAATGTTTTTCCAATATTATCCAAGATGTTATGGGTATCTAAGGTCTCGTGATGATTTTATATCTTCTGCCATTGAAGCAGTCCTGATCAATGCCCAATAGCAGCTTTTCAAATGGCATGTATTCTGCTGCAGTATCTGAAATCTTTCTAATCCAGAACCCCAGTTCTCACTATAGGCTAGTGTTCTCAGATTCCCCCATCCCACCCTGCCACCCAGAAATATCAAACTGCATGAGGAAAATCTGAATGTCTGAATGTGGACCATATGAATTGAGACACAGTGTGAGACTGTTTTCTGTAACTCTGATGTAGCCCTACTGAACATCAAGCCCATTTGATGAAGATGAAGCCCATTTGAACACGGTTTCTCCCAAGTGATATTATGGATGATAGTCATCAATATTCTCAAATATGAAATGCGCATTCTCCAACATTCAAATTATCCACTAAACATTGGACCTACCATTGGGGTAGGGAGCAACAGTAGCTTATTCTTGATTGCTTACAGCATATCACAAGTGACTCTGCTCAAGTTATTTCCAAGAAATTTACTATTTCGGCAGGGACCTGAATTTTTGTTAAATTTCTTAACCAGTTTATGTTGGTCATTTGATCCACGACTGTATTCAAATCTGCCATAATCTCTTCCTCTGTTTTTGTCATTAGCTACACTTGTGATCTGCACCAAGTTCCACCGTCTTTTAACCACATTATTACAGTAAGTTGTAAAATTCAAATATTTCTTCAGCAACACTTTGAAAGTAAATTGGGATCCTTTCCCTGTGAAAGCTAAATGTAGCTGACTCTTTATTGTGATTGAAATTTTTAAAACTATATTTGCAAGATCAATGACTTTTAGCCTGCTATATTTTCTACACTGTTGATACCATTTCTGGAGCAGCTGAAGCCATAGATAGACGAATTCATTTCAATTTTGCTAGTCAACTAGCAACTTCCATGAGTCATCTGCCTTTTTCATGATTGTGCAGGGCAGTTATGATTGTGCAGAACAAGTGTTGCCACCAATGCATTAGTCTTTGACTTCAGTCTTTAATCCTAGAACTAATGTTGTTTTGTCCATCAGGAACTCTGTAACGCTCCAAATTAACAACCGCAGTGGGTTTGGACAAGTTTATTGGGTCCCAATTAGAATGTTTATCTAATACTGGTCTACCAGTCAGTTTGTATGTCTTCAGTTTCACAATTTCTAGTAAGGGGAGCATATGTTAGGTGGACTTGTCAAGAAAAACCAATCCAGTGACACCCATCTATCTATGTACAAGAAAAGGCTTTAACTCAAAAAGTAGTTTTAAATCAAGGAAGAATTCCAACCCAAGTCCATACGTCTGATGCTAATTCTTTTTTTTAAAAAATAAACCATTTTATTGGGGGCTCTTACAATTCTTATAACAATCCAATTGTATCAAGCCTATTTGTATGTATGTTGCCATAATCATTTTCTAAACGCTTTCTACTTAGGTCATTGGTATCAGCAACTCTTTCCCCCCTCATTCCCCCACCCTCATGAACCCCTGATAAATTATAAATTATCATTATTTTCATATCCTATACCCTCCGCTGTCTCCCTTCACCCACATTTCAATTGTTCTACCCCCTCTGGAGGGCAGTTATACCCCAATCATTCAAACTAGTTCCCCCTTTCTCTCTCTTCTTCACTCACCTTCCCCTACCCTCGCTATTCCCAGGACCGTTCCTTAAGGGTTAATCTGTCCTGTGTTCTGTGTGTGGAGAGCTCTTATTAGTATTAGTGCGCATGCTTCAGTCTAACTGGATTTGTAAGGTAGAACAGGGATCATGATAGTGGGGGGAGGAAGCATTAAATAACTAGAGGAATGTTGCGTGTTTCGTTGTTAATGCTATACTGCACTCTGACAGGCTCATGTCTACTTTGTGATCCTCCTGTTAGGGAATGCCCAATTGTCTGCAGATGGGCTCTATTACCCCTTATTCACATTGATATGATTGTTGCTTTGGGCTCTCTGATTGAAGTTAATTTTTAAGTCTCTCTTGACACTTGTAGCTGCAGGCCAGTGAATCCATGTTCCCCAGGCTAGCATTATGCATCTTCAAGATTTTATTAACAGGTTTTGGTATTACAGCATATTGGGTCCCCGTTTCCAGAGGTCCCAAAAAGACATATTCCCTGCCACTTCCTTTGTCTCAACGCCAATGACCACTATTTTCATCCTATGTCAGTTTAACTATCTCAAGAGGCGTGGCTAGAGATTAAATTTTGTATGTGTTAAAATTTACAACAATCATTTATTATTGTACCTGATGACTGGATTTGTTCCATTAAGTTTTATTTACACAGGGACTTAAAGTGAATGAAAGATTTCCATAAACTTTTTGAAGTCTCCTTCAAAGATATTTCATTGGTAATAAGCAATACTTGCTGAGGGGCTTATAATAGTTTGCTACTTTCTTGGTCCAGAAAACCCCACAAAACCATGCAAATCAAGAGGGTCAGAAATCCAATTCCATTTTAAGAAGACCCATGTAATTACCCAGGTCCTCAAGGGGATACAAATCTGGGAAATCTGGGAAGTATGTCACTTTGTAGAAGCAGTGTATGCCATCTAATATTACAGTGTTGGAGATAGGGTCAGTGGTTTAAAAAGAGGGGTTGGAGGCAAGGTTGGTGATCCCAAAAGTTGAACTATGTTAAAAAATTCAGGAAGTCATGCTGAACTTAAGGGTTTAGATGTGGATTCTCTGGTCATTGAACACATCCAGGTGAACCCTGTCCCCAAGATGTGCCCCTGGACTTACAGGGCGCATTTGAACTACGGTGCTGGTAAAGAATATTGAAAGTACCAAGGACTACCAAAAGAATGAGTCATCTACCTTATTTTTGGAAGAAGTACAGGCAGAGTGCTCCTTAAAGGCAGGGGCAGTAAGATTTTATCTCATATACTTTAGGCATGTGTCAGGAGAGACCATACCCTGGAGAAGACATCACACTTAGTAAAGTGGAGCGGGAGCAAGAAAGAGGAAGGCCCTCAACAAGATGATCAATCCAGGAGCTGGAACCATATGAGCTACACCATAAGAACAATTGGGAGGGGCAGAATCAGGGGGTGTTTCATTCCGTTGTTCACAGGCTCAGTATGAGTTAGAACCAACTCAAAGGAACCTAGCAACAGCAGCCCAAGTTGGAAATGACTGGAAGACTGTGAGTTTGGGTTTGCTTCTTGCAACAAAAGCCGTATGGCCTTTTCAAGTATTTGAAAGGTGCCCAAGCATCAAGTGAAGATAATTGTCATAGAGAATCTATTGTGAGGAGATGAGGTTCTCTGTTCCTCTTCTAGCCTTTAAAATCCTATACAGGGTTTTGTAGGGGTTGGTTGGTACAGTTGTAACACGATAGGGGCAAGTTTGCATCACATTGAAAGGCAAGCAGGAACTGTCTTTACATCTGTGTTCCCTTACTAAAGGACCTGTATTATGTGGTGGGTCATGTGTATAGACTAGAGAAACAAAGCCATAGACGTGCTTGTGTGTAAGAAATAGCTTTATCTACAAGAGTAGTTGAACATTGAGATAACATCCCAGCCCACTCCAGATCAAGTTCATAAGTCTAATATTTAGCCCATATGTCCAATACCAATCTATAAAGTCTTCTTCAGACTCACGAAACACATGCAATCATGCCAAATGCGGGACCATCAAAAGTCAAGGGGGCTGCAGTCCTGTGGATCATGGCACTGTAAGCGTCTCAATGCTAACAAGGGTCTCTGCTTGGTCCCCCCAGCTCAGCACACTACGCTAGTAAATCTCCATGTGTCTTGTCAGCTGCAATGTCCCCCAGGGAGTGAGAGAATGAGCGTGTATCTTCTGCCTCCAGATTTACCAGAATCCCCAGGAGAAGGTCATGCCCACACAGAGGCCTCTTTGATTGTGACCTGATTGAAAGGTTAAATTCCACCCCTTCACCCTGAATCCTCCAATTGACACCAAATTATGTACCTACTACATGTGGCTATTGGATTATCATCTATGGAGTATATGTTGTAAAGGAAGAAAAGTGGATCATTTCATTTCACATGAGCATAAAATTGACTGTGCCTTCTCTGTAGTTTGATAAAATGGGATTTTGCCAAGATTTCCCCCAGCTAATGCCAGGAAAAATGAAAAACAAATATATTTTCTTTTTTCCATGTCTCTTAGCTAAACAACTAAAACCTGTTGACATTCTCTGGTGTCATTAAACCGAGATCACTCCCCATCAAAACATGGCTAGGTCTGGATTATTTTGTTGTATCAAATAGTGCTTTTGGTTTCTTAGAAAGAAGCTAAACATAGAAAACTTGTATGAGAATGAAATAAATATCCCTAATATTACTAATTGCTGGATCCCTGAAGGATGCAAAATATTATGCAATTCACTATGAGCAGAAAAATTAATGGTCTGATTCTACCAGCTATTCTGTGGGAGAAAGACGTGGCAGTAGT
The DNA here is from genome assembly GCA_004026705.1 of Nesogale talazaci. Taxonomy (NCBI): domain Eukaryota; kingdom Metazoa; phylum Chordata; class Mammalia; order Afrosoricida; family Tenrecidae; genus Nesogale; species Nesogale talazaci. Next base: position 28,347 of record PVJH01003899.1, on the reverse strand, counting down.
TTCCCATAAGTATTGTTACCTTTAGACACCATGTGGAACAATTTTGCTCTATCCTTTACAATCACTCTCAGTTGGAATCAACTGGCCAGCAGTAGGGTTAAGGTTTATTTATTTTATTTTTTAATAACCTCTTTATATTAGAATAATTTTAGATTTTCAGAAAACATACTGTTTGCACAGAGTTCCCATAAATTTCAGAACCAATTTCTCCTGTTGTTAGCATCTTACATTACTGTGGTGCATTTGTTATAAGCAATGAACTAATATTGGATCCTATACTCATGGATGTGGAAGTCAAGAAATCAAACAACATAATATGTTACACAAATCTGATGCACAAGACATCTTTAAAGCACTGCAGAGCAAGACTGTCTCTTTCAAGACCAAGATAGGCCAGCGCAAGTCATGGTATTTTCAATCACCTCATATGCATATGAAGGAGCTCTAGTTGCATGGGATTACTCATTGGACTGATAACCCCAAGGTCAGCAGTTCAAAACCACAAACCACTCTGCAGAAGAAAGAAGCAACTTGCTACTTCCATAAAGATTTGCTGTCTCTGAAATTCATGGAAAAGTTCAGCTCTGCTCAATTTTGTCACTTGGAGTCTGAATTAACAGTGACAATAAACACATTTTTTTTCTTTTTCATATGCATATGAACATTGGGCATTCAATTAGAAGGCCTAAGAAGCATTAATGCTTTTTAATGATCATGCTTGAATATGGACAGTGAAGTATGGCAAAGAATATTAAAAATACCACAGACAGCCAGAATAAACAAATTTGTCTTGGAGGAAATAATGGCATAATGGCTTTTGTAAGTGAGGGTGGCAACACTTTGTCTCACATATTTTAGATATGTCATCAGGAGAGACCAGTCCCTGGAAAAAGATATAATTCTCAGTAAGGTAGAAGGGCACGGGGGTGGGGGTGGGGGCAATGACAAGATGGATAACACAGGGGTTGCCACAATGGGATCAAATATAACAATAGTTGCAAGGATAGTACCAGACTAAGTAGTGCTTCCTTCTTTTGTACCTAGGGTCACCATGAGTCGGAAATGACTTGACAGAACCTAACTATGGATTCATTATGGTGAAACTGCTCAGATGCTAACCCAAAAGTTGGTGGGTCTAACCCATCAGCTGATCTTTGAGAGAAAGTCATCAGTCTGCTTCTGTAGAGTGGACAGGTTCAGAAACCCTAGGAAGTCATTCTACTGGATCATATAGTGTTGATATAAGTTGTAATCGTGTTAATGGTGGGGGGAGATCATTTTTTTAATGTTTAAGGTTTTTTTATGCCTCAGAAAGTTACAATCTTTTTTTAAAAAACTTCTTTTAAATGAAGAAGTTCAAGCTCTACTGAAAGCATTAGCCAAAAACAAGCTTCCAGGAATTGATGTCCATTGAAATGTTTCAATGAGCCAATGAAGCACTGGAAGCACTCACATCTATGGAAGAGAATTTGAAATACAGTTTCTTGGCCAACTGACTTCCCACCCTTCCCAACTGACTCTATAGTCAATGAAGCTAGAATATATGTAGAAGAATGCAGCATCAGCATTGAAGGAAACCTTAACAACCTGAGATATGCAAATGACACAACCTTGGGTAAAGCAAGGAAGATTTGAAACATTTACTGATTTACTGATGGGTTGCAGCGTTCAATCTAGATTACAACTCAACCTAAAGAAGACCCAAATCCTCACAATTGAACCAATAGGTAACATGATTAATGGAGAAAAGATTGACGATGTCAAGGAATTAGTCTTCCTTGGATCCACAATCAATGCACATAGAAGCAACAGTCAAGTGAGTAAAACACACATTGCATGGGTATATCTGCTGCACAAGACTTTAGAGTAGTCAAAACAAGGATGCTCCTTTGAAGACTAAAGTGTACCTGGCCCAGGCTATGGTATTTCAATTGACTCATATGCATGTGACAGCTGTACATTGAATAAAGAAGACAAAAGAAGAATCTATGCACTTGAATTGTGATGCTGGTGAAGGATATCGAAAATACCATGGACTGATAAAAGGACAAAATTATCTGTTTTGGAAGAAATACAGCCAGAGTGCTCCTTAGAGGCAAGGATGGTGAGACTTTGTCTGGCATACTTTGGACATGTTGTCAGGAGAGGCCAGTCCCTGGAGAAGGACATCATGCTAGTTCTTCAGAGGGGCAGCAAAAGTCCTTGACAAAATGGAGCTTCAGTGGCAGCAACAATGGGCTCAATTGTAGGAAAATAATGAAGACAGTGCAGGACTGAGCGGTGTTTCCTTCTGTTGCACACAGGGTTGCTATGAGTCAGAATTGGGCCATGGCTCCTGTAAATAACATCTTTTAGAAAAATCATTTTATTAGAGCCTCTTACAGGTCTTATCACAACCCATCCATCCATTTTGTCAAACACTTTTGTACATATGTTGCCATCATTTTCAAAATATTTTCTTTCTACCTGAACCCTTGGTATCAGCCCCTCATTTTTCTCTCTCTCCTTCACCTTCCTTCTCTCACGAACCTTGATAACTTATTTAAAATTGTTCATATCTTATGTAGTTCACTGGTTCCCTTCATCCACTTGTCTGTTGTTTGTTCCCTGTGGGACGGGGGGTGGGGCATTATATATTGATCATTGTGATTGGTTCCCCCTTTCTCCTCCCAGCTTCCCCTTCCCCTCCTGGTATTGTTACTCTCATTATTGGTCCTAAGGGGCTTGTCTGTCCTGGATTCCTTTTTTTCTTAGCATGGGATGGTTAAGTCACCCATATGTGTATAAGAAAGAGCTTTATATACAAGAGTAATTGAGAAAGCATCCCAGCCCAGTCCAGATCATGTCCATAAGTGTGATATTAACCCATATGTCCAAAACCAATCTCTAAATTCCTCTTCTGACGCATGAAACACCTGCAATGATGCCAAATGCAAGAAGATCACAGCCAGTAAATGGAAAGTCTTGTAGATCCAGTGGCAGTGGAAGCATTTCAGCACTGGCAGGGGTCTCCACATGACTCCTTCAGCTCTAGGACTCTGGCATAGCTCCTTGTGTCTTCTCAACTGGAATGTTTCCCAGGTGAGTATATGTCCCTCCTCCAGGGAGCTATTTATCTCCTTAACATCTACAAAAGAGGTCATCAAGCTGCAACCTGATTGACAGACTAACTTCTGCCTTTCACTCTTAAGTCTCAAATTAACAATAGATTATATAACTTCCACACCAGCAGTTTGAACTTCTCTCTGTACCAGTGTACATGATCTGGTCTAGCCAGCTATGTAAGGTGGAATTGGAAGGAGCATCAGAAAACTAGAGGAAAGTTGTATGTTTCCTCAGTGCTCTACTGCACCCTGACTCAACCCTGAGTGGCTTGTCTCTTCCTTGTGATCCTTCCATGAGGAGATATCCAATTGTCTACAAAGGGGTTTTGAGTCTCCGCTCCACCCTTCCCCTCATCCCTTTATGCCTGATCCCATCGACACTTCATGATTACACAGGCTTGTGCATTTCTTTCATCTGGACTTTGTTGCTTCTCAGCTAGATAGATGCCTGTTTATCTTCAAGCCTGTAAGACCCTAGAATCGATATCATTTGATAGCTGGGCACCAGAGCATTCTTTATTATATTTGCCTAAGCACCCATTTTGTCTTCAGCGACTGTATTGGGAAGGTGAGCATCACAGGTTATAACAAAGTGTTCTTGCATTGAAGAAATATTTAAGTAGAGGCCATGTCCATCTGCTGTCTTAATACTTAGCATATAAGTATATGCACACACATCTATTTCCCTATCATTATATATAAATATATTTACATATGTCATGCCTGTATTTAGACATCTATAAATGCCCTTTGCCTCCTAGTTATTTCCTCTATTTTCTTTTACTTCCCTCTTGTCCCACTATCATGTTTGGACTTCACTCAGGTTTCAATAATTCCTCTCAGTTACATTGTCCTTGATCAAGCCCCAGCAGACATCCTATGCCCTCCTTACCATCGATTTTAGATCCCTTGTTGTGGCTTTGTTCCTGGATTTACAACACTGTCTTCTAATCTAATCAAGGGTGTCCTAAAATTCCCAAATATTTCATTGCATTTTTAATAATTTTAGTTAATTTAATGAGAAAATATCCTATAATAGATTTAAATATCTACAATAATTTTAGAAAATAGAAAAGAAAGTATTTACAATAGTTTTACATCATCCTTCTTCCTAGTGTAATAGCTTTTTGCTTATCAGGCATTATGAAACTATATCCTAATTCATTCCTATGGGCCATTTTGTCCAGATAGGAAAAATTTGTTGACTGTAACCGAATTCATTCAACATTTAACAAAGAGTCTGATAGTGATTTTCATTAGATCTTTGCCCTGAAGATGCCTTAATTAGCATCATAACCAAGGCACATCTTTCTTTCTCTTTTCCTCCTTTCTTCGATGCTTCTTATGGTTTGAAGATGAGAACCAATTTTGTTTTTCAAATCTGTACGCCCTAGGATTTCTTGAGTCTTAATTCTGTTTTATTCCTGTTTGCGAACAGACTGGTGCCTTCTTGGTGGTCTGTTTTCTTGCATTAAAACCAAAGCAAGCTCACTGCCATCTGGTTGTTGCCGACTCCTGGAGGAGGTGGGGTAACACAGGGCAGAGCTGCCTGGTGGTTTTCTGAGCCTGGGACTCTTCCCAAGAGGGGAAAGCCCAATCTCTCCACTGTGGAGCCACGTGTGGCTGTAAGCTGCTGGCTTTGCCTTTAGCGACTAGAGGCATCGCTGCTTTGAAATCTGTTCCCCCAAAGCCGCACATTCATCAGCTACATTTTGTCTTCAAGTTATCACATGAGTTATATCAAATATTTGATACTATATGAGTCATCATTTCCCCGTCTCCACCAGCAGTTTCTTACAGCTTCATTTTCAGCTCCCAGGCAAATGACACAGATTTTTGGTTGTAGCAGTGGCGCACCACCTTCTCAGGGATTAATTTCTCTATGAGTCAGTTTTTCCTTTTCCGTAGTAGCACTGCTACTACAGCATTGCATAAACAGTAGCCTTCAAATCTCAGTAGCTTATAAGAACAAATTATTTTTTAATTGTATAAAACCCAACCCAACCCAAACCTGCTACCATCCATTCCATTCTGCCCGTAAGGACCCGCTAGGATTCCTGATAGGAGCAGCAGTCTCCCACCGATCCTCAGTCTCCCACGGATCGCCTAGTGGGTGTGAACCACCTCCCTGTGCCACTGGGCTCCTTTTTAATGCTATAAAGTGTCATTTTAAAGTGTTACTTAACTATGTTTAGGAGTATCATTCAGGGACATTAAGTCCATCTATGATGTACAACCACTGTCATATCTATTTCCAAAACTGTTCTGAAACTCATTACCTCCTCGACAGTAACTCCCCATTCCTGGCCTGCCCACAGCCTCTGGAACCCACTCATTTAGTTTTGCCTCTATCCCTGTGCCTGTTTTAGATATTTCACATAAGTGAGATCCTGTGATATTGGTGCTGACTTATTTCACGCAGGTTTGCCAGGTTGATGCATGCTATCACACATATCTTATCTTAACCTTTCTTTATGACTGTGTATTCCATGGTGTGGACTGCAAAGAGACCTTATGGTACAGTGGTTATGTGCTCAGCTGTTAACCAGAGAACAGCTTGGGCCCCGCCAGCTGTTCCTTGGAAGAAAGGCGTGGTAGTCTGCTTCTGTGAAGATCACGGTCTTGGGAACATGATGGGAATCGTCTACCTTGTCCAGTGGCGTTCTGGGGGTACAGCGGTCTATGCTTTGAGCTACTAACACCAAGGTCACGTGTTTGAACCCACCAGCTGCTCCGTGGGAGAGAAGGGAGCCTGCTGCTTCCACATCAAATTAAACTACTCCCCCCAATAGAGTCACTAGTTGCTGAATCAACTTGCCGGCAATGAGTTTGAGTTTGGGGTCAGGTTTAGATTATTCTGGGTCCCACCAAATAGTCAACTTTAGGAAAAGATTCAGCTCCTCCAAGTTCCGTCCTCCTCAGACTTCCTTCCCTCTCCAAGTTCCACGACACAAGACAAATGGCTCTCGCCCTTCTGCTCGATGGGCCTTGGCGGCGGACTGGCTCTCATAATCCAAGCTGTCTTGTAATTGTGTCCTCTCGTCCAGACTAACTTCCTCGTGCCCCACATCCGAGCTCCCCAGAGTGGGGAAGTTATTACTGGTCAAACTATCACAAAAGGGTTGGGAACCAATCCTGGCCCTCCTGCCAGTTTTGAAATGATTTGAGAGTCATAAATATATTTTTACATGCCAATGAAATCACAACTCTCTGGATAAGATCCTTTAAATGGAAAGAGGGTAGTTTTATTTTCACTTTCGTTTTTACTTTCAGAGCCACAGGCAGGTACTGGAAGAGCCGCATGTGGCGCCCAAGTGCATGCCACCTCTGATGTGACATAAGGAGCCCTGGAGGTATGGGGGTTACACACGGCGCTGTAACCCACAGGGTGGAGAGCCCCAGCAGCTTCTCAGAAGTAGGACTGGTCTTTCTACACCCTTAAACAATCGACTTGTTGTCAGACAATTTGGTTTTGATTTGGGTCTGACATATGTGATCAGAGCCACAAATTATAATAGGAATCTTGTAGCCCACTGAAAGAATAAATCATTCAAGAACACATGGAGCAATTAGCTTCTGTTTGTTTGTTTGTTTGTTTGTTTGTTTAGGCATCACTGCCCTCTGGTGGGAGTGGGAGGCCCAGCCTTGCTCCTGGAGAGCTGCTGCTGAATTTGAACCGCCGAGCCAGTCGGCTGCAGTTCCGCACTCAACCACTACGCTACCAGGGCTCAGCCCTCACTTCTTTTGTTATGGGCATTACCGACTTAGAGTAACCCCCTGTGGGTTTTTGAGACAATCACTGTTCATGAGAGTGGAAAACCCAGTCTGATTCCTGAGGAACGGCTGCGGGTTTCGAACCTTATGGATCACAGGCCAGCTCCTAAACACTTATATCACCACCGACGGGTATCAGTGGCCTTCAAGTGAACTCCCATCTAACGGTGACCTCATGTGCAACAGAAGAATACACATTACTGAACCTGTGGATCAGATGTGGATGTCACCACTAAGGGCTACGTCTTTTCCATTTCATATGTGAATAGACTCCACAAAGTCCATCAGAAGATCCTTTTTCCTATTGTGTCTTACTTTGGAAGCTGCACTAGAACCTATTTAACACAAGAGCACCACAAGGCTCCTGGGACAGATTGGGTGAGGACTGCACCGGCACTGCGCTGGTGAGGAGTTGAACCCAGCAGGCCTCTCCCACGGAAACTGAGTGATTCATCACTGAACTGCAGCTGCCTTCTTTTCTTCTTCAGAGTTCAAGAAACCAGAAGAAAACTATTCCTGCCTGAGATACGGAAGATGGCCTCTTTAAAACAAAACACCGAGCGATACTCTGGCACTGTTCCTAGAAGGTGGCAGGCATCCATTAATCCTTCTATACCTCCAGATGGAACTCAAAAACTTGATCTTAGTCATAAGGTTGGTGACACTGTCAAGCATAATCCATAACTCATGTTTACTCATAAGCATATCCCTCCTCCCTGGAAAAAAGTTATTTTTCTCTTTTGAAACTATTGTAATCAAGGTTTTTAAATTATTTTCCAGCAACACAAATCATATCACATTAAGCTGCACCAAACAGAGTGGCTATTGGGAGGATTTTGTGGTGTTTCATAAAATCCAAGGTCAGGAAAGTGAATCATTGGAACTGACCCAGGAATTGGTTATGACAATAAAAACTGAAGCCAAATCTGAGCAGTATGTGTTGGTATTGCTTTCACATAACTATTGATGCCAATAGCCAAGGATCGCAAGTGCTAGACCGTCAACCATGTCTTCCTACCTGAAACCGACCCTCCCACCACTTGCTCCACAGGGCCGAGCAGGGAACTGTTCCTTACACAGTGTGGCCACTGATGGAGCTGGAAGTAAGCTTATGATCCATTCTGGGGCAGCATATCTGATGCCAGAGCTCTACAAGGTGGGCCAGTGGACCATTCTCACCTTAAAATTAAATTATCCATGCTAGTCAGCCAGTCAGGCCAGTAAGTTTAGGCTCCTTTAGATTAGAAAATATAGAAGTACAGACCAGATGTTAGCAAAGTTCTTTAATCAACTTACAGAGTCATGGGTCATGCTGGCTGAGATTGCTGGGGAGAGAAGCTATCTTGTACCACACTCACCCCCACCCTCCTGCCATTCGGTCAATTCTCCCTCAATACAACCAACTCTTTCTTCCCAATCTTTTAGAGACAAAATCATTACAGGATCAGCCAGGATCATTGTTTTCCAGAGGAGTAAGAACTGGTAGATTTGAACCACCAATTTTGCAGTCCCTGAGCACCTAATCCAGAGTCCTCGGGTGCTCGTGTGTGTGTGTGTGTGTGTGTGTGTGTGTGTTGTGGGAATCTGTGCATTCAAAAGAACCTAAGAAACTCAATCTGTACCCTCCATTGTAAGTGACAGAAAACCCTGTTCAAAGAGTTTGAAGGAGAAAGTTTAATTTCCTGGTTCAAATACCCAAGAAGTCAAAGCGCATCACTGACTTGAGGCATGCTGGGATCCAGAATTGCAACAATTTCATTTTTTTATCTGTCAGCAACCTGGCAGGCAATAAGTGATGCAATCAAATCAAGTTTTAAAGAAAGTACTTAAAAAGATGAAGCCAAGCTCTGGAAAAGTTACCACAGATACCAAAGTACCAGAGCAAATAGTAGTGGTACGTCTTCACCATGTCTAGACCTGAAGGAGGAAAGAAAAGTTGTTATTGTAACCTGAAGACAGAAAGTTGTATGACGAGGAGCCATTGAAAGCTGTAGCTTTCTGTAGAGAGAGGCAGGCAGCCTCAGGAAACACTACAGGAGGGACTGATGAAATCTTTACTCTGACCTCTTGCTGGAGCTTCCAGTTGGGAGCCAGAGGAGAGGAGAGGTTGATAGCATGCATTTAATCAAGAAGTAGTAAACAGGGAAAAACAGTTCTGGGGGGCAAGCAAAAGAGACCAGGTTACCTACCCAACTACTACCTGCAAGTCTGGGCTCTGTATTTCCATGATGGTGTCTTTCCACAAGGGATCTCCATCCATGATCCTCATAGTTTAAAAGACAGAGGAAGAGAGCTTCTCTAGTCTCAAATTTCCCACCCAAACCCCAGATCTTAGTCTTACTGGCCAGTCTTATCTCACCAGGTTCATTTCCATTGCAGTGTAGGTTTGCACCCATTTTAAATAAGGACGCTTGAGCATCTCACGATCACTTTAATTCTCTTGGAATGAGGAGGCTGAGCTCGAGTCCCTCAAAGCACATGGCATGGAATAAAGGAAAGTGGTTTCTCAAAGTCCAGGCTGCCCAGGAAAGGAGGACTAGGTACATAGAACATAGATAGGTTAAAGAAGGTCCTGGGTTGTGTGAAGAGTTAAGTGATCGGCTACTAACTGCAAGACTAGTCTTTTGAACTTGTACCCCCTGGAAGACAAGTCTGACAACCAGCTTCCAAAAGGTCCCCTTGGAAAGCACAGGAGTGCTCCCCAGCACACGTGATGCTGCCATGAGTTGAATTGACTTGACAACAAATAATAGATAAGGAAAAACAGCACACGGACGCCCCCTTGCCCAGTTGCTCCTAGTCCAGTCCTTGGCAAATATGTAATGACTGAGTGCATTGATTTGATGCAGTGTCTCAAGGACTCGTCACGGCACACAGTTAATTGATGCTCAATAAAACCAAAGCGTACTGTCATTGCACCCATTTCAACTCAAAGAGGTTCTACATGGGGTTCCCAAAACTTTTAATATCTTGAAAGGTGCAGACAGCCTTATCTTGCTCCTTCACAGGGACTGGCAGGTTTGAAACACTGACCTTGCAGTCAACAGTCCATCACTGAGCAAACGGCGCCTCCAGGAAATGTTTGCACAACACTTGTTGAGACATACACGTTAATCAACATCAAAGTGGCAACTTCATGAACAGAATTATTTTTGTTGTTACCTAAGAAACTTTTCAGAATCCAAAGGATAGATTTTTTTCCGCTCCCAGTCTTTACAGTGATCCTCAGCCATGCTGACTTATGATGATTAACTTCGTTTGTAGAAATATATATCTGCATCCCAAACTGGTTCATTCAGTGTTCTGAATTATTTTGTAAACCCTGTTTATTTGTTTTCATTAAACCAGAATCTTAAGACTTTCTGACATACTTACATACATCCCTGAAAACCTTTTTTAAAGACCCATTTAGCAAAATATGGTCATGGAACTGGCAATGCATTGAAGTACTATTCGTGAACAATTTAAACTTAATTGTTAATCATGCTGTCTTGTTTCTGCCCACTAAAGACAACTATCAATGTTGCCAAGAGGTGTTTATTAAAGTGATAAAGTGAATATTATCTTTAAAAGTCAAACTGCCTTTTATCTGATCTCAAATGTGTGCTTGTAAAATTAATCCTTCTGGTGTTTGCTTGTCATTCAAGCATAGCTTTTCTTCTGCCCACACTCACTGATTTCTGTTGTTGTTGTTGTTGTTGTTCAGCTCCAGCAAGCTTTTGGCAGTGGTTCTATCAAAGGCTCACTGAGTAAAGAGTCCTGCCAGTGGGACTTAAGCAACACTCTGCAGGGAGTGGACACAGGGACTCTGCATAGGCTGACATAGAAAATGGAAGAATCTCAAAAGAATATTTGAAGTCTAAAGATCAACTCAGGGTTTCAAAGCCGCTGAAAGTTTCAAAGAGGGAAACTTCTCCATTATATTTTCCATCTTCTGGAGAGCATTGAGATTTCTTTGACCTTTCAATGTTTTCATTTATTTACTCCAGAAGCCTGTGTTGAATTTCCACTTTGTGTTAGTTGTGAGACGTGCAAGGCAAAAGAAACATGGACTTGGTCTCAATGAAACTTAGTCTCCTGCAGGGGCCCAAATCCATGAACAGTGGGGGCTGTGGGGTATATGTGTGTGTGTGTGTGTGTGTGTGTGTGTGTGCATTAGTCTGACTAGACTAGAGAAACAAATCCATAGATACTCGTTTGTGTATCAGAAAGAACTTTGCATACAAAAGCAATTGAATATTGAGAAAACATCTCAGTCCAATCCAGATCAAGTCCATAAATCCAATATTAACCCAAATGTCCAATACCATAAAGCCCTCTTCATACTCACAAAACACATGCAATGATGCTGAATACAGGAAAATAACAGGCCAGTTGGTGGTAAATCTTGTGGATCCAGTGGCAGTGTAAACATCTCAGTGCTGGCAGGGGTCTCCATGTGGTTTATCAAGTTCAGGCGCTAGGGTAGTTCTTTGCATCTTCTCAGTAGAGTATTTCCCAAAGATTGAGCAGGGAGAGTATCTTCTGCCTTTGAGGAGGAAATACCGAAGCTCCTAGAATCCTCAGAAGGCCATGCCCACAAAGAGGCCTCATTGACTATAATCCTATTGACAGGCAAGACTTACCCCTCTAGTCAGAATCCTCAAATTGACACCTGATTATGTAACAACCACCAGATTATGAAACTACCATGGGCCTTTGCACTCTTCATTTCACACAATCAAAGCAGGTGGAGGGAGTGTTAAGGAGAACTGAGAGACAGTCCAAAATAACACATTGACTTTACAATCATCTGGCCTCCTAAAGACAAGCCTCAACGCATTCTGTGCTATCAGTGACCATTGGAGTTTGTGCTTATTTCTAGTTTCTTCTGTAGCCCTCCTAGCTATCTAAGTTTCTCTCTTCTTGGCTAAAATTTTCCCATTCAAGATCCAAATTGTCTTTGTTGGCCTATCTTCTCTTAACTCCTGTAGTGCTTAGACTCCTGACTTATGTAACTTGTCACTTATGTAACTTGTCACTTCTGACTTATGTAACCCCTCATGAGAGAGCAGACCAAGACTTCATGGGGCTTTCAATGGCTGGCTTCTTGCAAGTATATCACCATGTCCCTTTCCAGTCCCTTTTCTACTCACCTCTGAGTAGATTTGAAGCTCCAACTATTTGGTTAGCAGCCGAGAATATTAACTATCTGTACCACCAACTGTTTCTAATTTTTATATCTCCTCGATGCTCCTTGAAGGCAGGGACTGGATTTCCAGTTTCACTCCATTTGTTTTGCTTTATCCATCACCCACAACCCATAGTCTGGAACAAAGCAGACACTCTGTAACCGCTGCCTGAATTGGCATGAACACTGTACTCAGGTTAATATTAAACCTAGTTTGCATTCTCAGACCATAAACCACCCAGTAATTAGAGAAACGTTTATGTAGGTGCAGTGCTGAAAGTACCAGTACTGGAATAGATGTTGTCTGGTGGTTGCAAGAAGTAGACAAGACCTAATAAAAATCTAGTAAGTTAGGTCAAAACTAACCCAGAGAACATCAGACCTGGAAGAGTTGATGCAAAAATGCTCTGGTGCAGTCTCCTTGTCTTACAGACAGGCTATCAGGGCCCTTTGCGGCTGCAGCTTCACTCGTGGTCACACTGAGTCATAGATAGAGCCCAGACCAGGAGCCACAGCTCTTAACCAAATACCTGTTGAGGGAAGAGTCAGAGGAGGAGTGAGCCGTAAGCAAGGTCAGCAGGAGCTTACTGGTACTTAGTCACTACGCTACTGTGAACAGTTCACATGTTCTTATCACATGAAAGGATGATAACACCAGCAAATTGCACACTGCAACTCTGCATGTGGTACATATTACTAACAATAAGATATTTTTTAAAGGATGGCCATAAGTGCCGTACATTTAAACTTGAATACATGGTAAGCCAGTGACTACTTATACACACACACACACACACACACACACACACACACCCCTAATGAAAATGAAAGTCTGAATGAGATGGAGATTTATTTCAAGAAATTGGCTCACATGAAATTTTGGAGACTGGCCCATCAGGCCTGCAATAGGTAGGGCAGGCCATCAGGAAGGACAGGATGGAACTTTGGAGCATAAGCTAAAGCTATTGTGCCAAAGTAACTCCTGAACACCCAGGGTTGATTAGTTTACTTCAAGCTGCTGCCTGTCTCCACAATCCAGATCTGAGTCACACAGTGGGCAGTGTCTATGTCCCAACTTGGACCTATACTCACCCCGCTCTGAATCCAAATTTCTCTCCTCTGTGGCAAGGGAAATGCCTTGTCGTTGGCACAGGGTCGATATGTGAATTACATGGAAACGTGAGTTGCTGGCACATAACAAGAACCCTACAAATGTTGGTGTCCTTTCCATTCCCTTTGCAATACATCACACACACATGCATGTGTTACCTTCCCTGTTCAAATCAAACGTAATACTCCAATATGACTCCTGGCTCAGGTGTGAATTTTTGCTTTTGTTTTGCAACATTACGCAAACATTGGTGTTTCAAGGAGCTCGCCGATCCATGGCCTTCTCTGCGCATCGTTCGACTTACTTTCTGATTCCCTTACCCCATTCCCCTTTGACTCCAATCTGCCAGAAGATTGGCTGGCTTCATGTGTCTGCCTTTGTCAGTCATATTAGTTACTGTCGACTCATGGCGATCTTTCTTATAACAGGCCCACAGTTTCCCCAGTTCTGTACCGTCTCACCACCTGTGGCCTTGCTGAGACCATTGCCGCAGCCACCACGCCAAGCCACCTCCCGGAGGGCTTGTTTCCTTTTCCCTGACCTTCGACCATGCAGCATGCCCTTCTGGAGAGACTGGCCTTCCCTAATGACTTGTCCAAAGTCAACAAGATGAAGTCACACTATCCTCACTAGTAAGAATAAGGACTTCTAGCTGTCCTTCTTCCAAGAGGAAGGTGCTCATCCTCCTGGCAGGCATTAGCTAAACGGATGATAAACAGGTTGATTCTGGCTCATGCTCTCCTATCTTTGTACCTTATTTGAATATGATCTCTTTTCCAAGAAAAAGAGAAAATTCTGTCTTTGTGTAATTGTTGTAAGAAATAGTCTCATGCAGGTGGACACTTGTGTTCCCAACACTTGCTCTCCTTCTACTTCTGGAGATATTGAAGGTTATCTGCAAAGGCAGGAGGACTGGGTTTGTGGGAAACACTTGGGTCTTTTCATTTAAGTAGGACAAAAAGGGTGTTGATTATGCCTGCCAAGATAAGGCGATCACAACTCCAACTCCAACAACTAGTGGCACCAGCTGCTCTTTGGCAGTTTATCTGCCTAAACTTGGAGCCAATAATTTTAGAATACCTTCCTGGCCTTGACGTTAACGTAATCAAATGATGGTTTCTTCCTACTAAAAACCTGTCATGTCCTTGTGTGGGAACTGACATTAATTGAGTGCCTCAGCTGCTTCAACCTGGGTCCCAAATGCATCTTGCGATAGCACCTCTGTGCCTTATCCTGGTGCAGCTGGAGAGAAATACACTAAGAAAAGAAAAATGTCTTCAACGAGTGGCCACACACACAAGTCATTGATCTTATCTCTCTCTCCCTAAGTGCCTCTTCCAAACTTTCACCCCCTCTTCTTAAATCCCCCAATTCCACCTCTCCCTTCTCACCAGGTGACCTTGACACCGCTCTGTCAGAGAAACTAGAGCAGGGATCCTCAAACTTTTTAAAGAGGGCACCAGTTCACTGTCCCTCAGACAGTTGGAGGACAAATTCCTATGCACGCTGCACAAATCTTATTTTGAAGTAAAAAAACAAAATGGGAACAAATACAATATTTAAAATGAAGAACAAGTAAAGTTCAATCCACAAACTTACCAGTATTTCAATGGGGACTGTGGACCTGCTTTTGGCTAATGAGATAGTCAATGTCTAATTCCATATTTGTCACTGCTAGTCATAACAAGTGATGCAAGTGTGCATCAGTTAATCTAGACCTGGTTGGAGATTTCATATGCTTCATTGTGGAAAAAGTCTGTTCACAGACATACGTGCTGCCAAAGATGGTTGTCATTTTGAGTGCTTGATTTCTGAGATTAGGATGTGTCTCAGAAGGGAGAGATACATTGAAATTAGGAAGCTTGCTTGACTTGAAGGCATCTCTCAGAGAGTCATAATTCTGCAGTTCAAGCAGTTCTGTGTGGTAAATTGTATCCACATTTTCAATGTCAATAGAAAATGGATTACGGGAAAGCTGAATGCCCTATTCATGGAGATGAAGCTCTTTCAATCTAAATTGGAACTCCTTTTGCAACTTTTCCAGTGAATCCACACATGTTTTGTTTGGGAATGCAACCAATGGTTTTTCCGCTAACAGATTTTGAGTTGTGGGGGGATGGCAGAAATTTTCCTCTTTCACTTGCTTGATGAGGAGGCTTCATTTTACTTCAAATGCTTTCACATGTGATCGCATACCACCTACCTTTCCTTGAAGTTGCACATTGAAACTGTTGAGTAGCTCTGTTACATCTGTCAGAAAGGCAAAGTACCATTTCCATTCTGCATCATTGAGCTCTGGTACTTCTTTGTATTTTGAAAGCAGAAAAGCAATAATCTGTGGAAGTAAGTAAATGTTTCGAAACTCTCTCAACTCAGCCAACAGACTTCTGTGTGGTACAGAACATCTTCATAGGCAACATTTAGCTCCGACAGAAATTCCTGAAATTGTCTGTGGTTTAGTGCATTAGGTCTACTGAAGTTAACACAAGATACCACAATTTTCATAACAGAGTCCCACTTCACTGATTTACTATACAACGCTTGTTGGTGGATGAGGCGGTGCATGGCTATTGGATGAGAATGGTTATGTTTGTCCATCTCTTGCTTAATGCGAGCAATTACTCCTTTCTTAGATGCCACCGTGCTAGGAGCACCATCAGTTGCCACACTGGCTATTCTAACCCAGTCCAGCCGAAAACCATTCATAGTTTACAAACCTTTTCATAGATAACTTTTCCTGTAGTTGTTCCTTTGATGCTTTGCAGTGAAGCAAGCTCTTCTGTGGTTTTGAAAAAGCCATTTGTCCCTCAAATAAAAGTTAGAAGTTGGGCAGAATTATGAACATTACTTTCGTCAAGTGCCAAGGAAAAATAGGAAAGTTTTTTGGGGAATTTTGCAAATGCTGATGCAAATTGTCTCCCATTTCTTCAATCCTTCATCTAATTGTAGGTCCTGGAAGACTCACTGTACTAAATAAATTGGCCTTCTCTCGACACATCTCTTTGGCAACAGAAAGATGGCATTCTTTAACAAATTCTCCCTCCTGAATGGTCTGCCAGTGTATGCTATTAGCTTGACAACTTGAAAACTTGCTCGTAGTGATGAAATATTTAGCTGCTTCTGCTTCACAAAAGTATTCTGCTGAGTTTTTTCAATGTATGTTTCAGTTTTAATATTTTATCTTTTCTCACTTCTCTGACCAAACAATCATATTTATCTTTATGTTGAGTTTGATAGTGTTAACACAAATTGTAGTCTTTGAACACAGACACTATATTCTGGCATATCAAACATACAGCTCTTTCCTTGTACTGCATGAAAAAATAATCATTAGTCCACTCTTTGAATATCCTTCACTCTGAGTCAACTTTTCTCTTTCTTTATATCATTGTTTCCTAGGGATTCCAAATTGCTATTAGTAAAATACTAAAAAAATTCTATTAGTAATATTATATATATATATCACTACAAAAACAATATACCAGCCATAACTCTGCCCACACAGAGACATTTAGACTGCACTGCCCCTCAGTGCAGTCTAATCAGTGTCTATCAATGCAGGCTTGCCAGTCCACATCATTTCAACCTCACCAGTGCCCATATTGGTGGAACTCCGCTTTTACCTCAGGCTCGCACTGGTGAGGTGTGGGAACCAGCATGATTACAGAGCTGGTTACTCCACCACCTTTCCAGTTCACCCTACCCTGTGCAAACTGCACTGTGATCTGTGAACTCACACAGGAATCTGATCGCAAGGGTGAGAAGACCCATGAAATCAGATTCCACTGCAGGAAAAAAGAAGGCACGTATGCCTTCTTTCTTCTGAATCCAATACGAGTTCAGCCATACAAGCATATAGCTGAACTCATGCTGCTCAGAGATCACAACAGTGTGAACCAGGGCTTACACAGCCCACAACATACAACATCATACACAATTGAAGAGCAGTCAGAATATAAATGCACTTACTGTCAATTAAATTGGACTTCCTACTCCTCGGCTGTCTGCAGAACTGGATTAAGTTCCCCTGGGGCTGAAGCAGATTACCAGTTTGGGGCCCCCATGTGATAACACTGAGCACTGACCATTTGCATTAACACTGACCATTGATAATTTGCGTTAGCACTGAGTACTGACTATTTGCGTTATCACTGTGATGCAACCCCCCTAAAAGTCATCCCCAACCAACTGCTCAACTTTTTAAAAAAGGCTCTTCTAACTTCAAAAAGACACCCCCTATCTGCAAAAAAAGACCTCCTAACCTCAGGGGAAAAGCCCTCCCCCATTTTTACTGCAAAAGGCCCTCCTAACTGCAAAAAAAAAAAAAAAATTAAATAGACCTCAACGTCAAAAAAATATTTCAACTTGTTCGTACCTTGGTCCTCAGGCAGTAGCAGACTCTACACAGACAAGCTCATGACTCATCAGCTCACACCTGAGACTGAGAGGAGACGTGGAGAGACAGAGAGAAGGAGGGGAGTTGGAGAGTCCAGGGCACATTCCACACATGCTGTGGGCCCAGGGCGAGTCAGCAGAAACACCTGGCATGCCAGAGAAATGTCCTCAGCGGGTCACATGTGGTCCTCGGGTCATAGTTTGAGGACCCCTGAGCTAGAGGTGTGTGAAAAGTTATTGCATTGGCTGATAACCAGAAGATTAGAGGTTTGAGTCCACAGAGAGGTGTCTCTGCAGGAAAGCCTGATGATCTCCTTTGACGCACAGTTCTACTCTGAACGCATGGAGTCACCAAGAGTTTGAATTGACGCCATAGAAACTGGGAGTGAACAGAAACACCCTCAACTCAGTGGATCACCACCTGGTTTCTAAGACTTCTAATTAAGAAGCATTGGTGGCATACTAGTTACATGTTGGGCTGCTGAATACAAGGTGTGCCGTTGGACAACACAAACCAGCTCTGTGGGAAAAAGTTATGGCCTTGGAAACTCACAGGGGCAGTTCTGTCCTGTCCGATTAGGCCACTATCAGTCAAAATTGACTCTATGGGGGTGGAAGGTTGGGGAGGGGGGCGTGGAGAGAGAGATTCCTACCTAAAAGGACTACTATGTCCAGTAGCTGGTTACTAACACAAAGGCTATTGGTTCAAACCCACCAGCTGCAGCTCCATCGGAGAAAGAAGGGGCAGTCTGCTTCCATAAAGATTTGTTACCTTGGAAACACTCCAGCACAAGTCTACTTTTTCTTTTAGTGTCAAATTAACCCCCTGGAGGTGGGTCTGGTTGGGGGGGTGGTCTTCATTTCCCTACTAAACTGCTCCTGTTTGCCTTTTCTTTCCTTCCCTCTAGTTTCAGGAGGAGGGACATTTCTTCTTATCTTGTTTGAGGTGATCCACTCCATCCATCTACCTCAAACAGTCTCACCCTGCCCATTCTGGAATTTTAGACTCTTCATTCTAGACCCAATTCAACAGCCTTACGGATTTCAGTTTGGTCCTTCAGGGAAGGATGAAGGCAGGAAGAACAGGGAGCAGAAGGAGGGAAGGAGGAAGAAAAGAAATAGTGAGAAGGGGAAGGAAGGGGACGAGTTCTAGCTATTATCATATCTCACTCCTCTTCTCAGGCTTCTCTGGAAAGCTTTTCCTCTGGCTCACGTTTCTTATCTTTAATCCTCTTGGAACACTTGCGATATCTCTTTTGCCATCACAACTCGTGGTGACGTAGGTTGCACATTGAGGTATTAGCAGTTTGAACCCACCAGCCACTCTGTGGGAGAAAGATGAGATTATAAAGAGTTACCATCTTGGAGGGCAATGTGACATGTGGAGGAATCCATGAAAAGACTGGACTATAAGGCTGCCCCCAGCCAGAACCAGCTAGACCTCCACCCTGGAAGTGTGCATGGCAGAAGACCACACTAGATCTTCTGGTGGGGGAAAGGAACCGACCTACCATACCCAAGCGGAAGCAAATGAAGGGGAGGCAGGGAGTGGATGAAGCACACCCTGGTCCACCAAACCCTGAGGACAAGGGCCCCAGTTGGAGCAGCCAAGGCACAGAGAGAACCATATGGCCGGCCCCACTTGAGATACAACATCTCGCACTGACCCTGTCGCACTGGAGACACAATGTGGGATTTGTACCTGAGCTGACCCCAACACACCACGGCAAGTCACTGGGGGCAGGCAACAGCAAGGGGAGCAAAGCAAGGAAGTCGAGGGGAGTTCCAAAAATGGATTTGGGGACCAGAGTGTGGCATCCCATCAGAACTGACCAGAAGATGTTTCTAAAGGTCAACAGACCTTAAATTATTTACAGACTTCTCTCTATATCTCTTTTTTTTTTAACTTTGTTTGCCATTGGACTTTTTGCTGTTGTTGCTGTTGTTGTTTTGTTTTTCTGTGTCGCTTTGTTTGGCACTGTCTTGTTATTATTATCTCTGCAGGTCTATCTAGATAAGATAGGCTGGATAAACAGTGTGGAGAAGAAAATAATGGAAACCATGGTTCTGGGGGGACATGGAAGAGGGGGAGGTGGGGAAAAGAAGTGGTATTAATCAACTCAGGGACAAGGGAACAACTAGTGATTCAAAACCAGTGGCAAGGAGTGTGTGGGAGACCTGGTAGAGACTGATCAAGGGCAATGTAACCAAGAGGAATTACTGAAATCAAAATGAAGACTGAGCATGACAGTGGGACAAAAGGAAGGTAAAAGTAAATAGAGGGAAGAACATGGAGGAGGGAAATGGCATTTATAGAGCTCCAAATAAAGACATGCACATATGTAAATATATTTGTATATGATGATGGGGAAGTCTACTTGTGCATATAATTATAGCTCCAGTATTAAGGTAGCAGATGGACATTGGGCCTTCACTAAAGTATTCTCTCAATACAAGAACACTTTGTTCTATTAAACTGACATTCCATGATACTCATCTTCCTGACACAATCGCTGAAGACAAATGTGTGCATAAGCCAGTATGGTGAAGAAGGCTGATGGTGCCCAGCTATATAGCATCTGGGGTCTTAAACGCTTGAAGGTAAACAAGTGGCTATCTAGTCCAGAAGCAACAAATCCCACATGGAAGAAGCACACCTGCCTGTGTGAGCACAAGGTGTTAAAGGAATGACGTATCAGGCAACAAAGAACAAAAACTCATATCATTGTGAATTAAGGGAAGTGCATATTGGAAACTCAAGACTCATCTGTAGATGTAGACAACTGGACATCCCTTTGCAGAGCAGTCATTGGGGGGGGGGGGGTATGAGCCAGTCAGGGTGCTGTGTAGCATTGATGAAACACACAGCTTTCCTGTAGTTCTTATATGCTCCCCCTCCGCCCACTATCATGATACCAATTTCTACCTAACAAATCTGGCTAGACAGCAGGATATGCACTGGTACAGATAGGAACTTGAAACACAGGGAATCCAGGACAGATAATCCCTTTAGGACCAGTGGTGAGGTGAGAGTGGTGGTAACAGATGTTTGGGGGGAGGTGGAGTAGAGAGAGGGAGTTGGTTACAAGGAGCTACATTTAACTTCTTCCAGGAGGGATGGACAATGGAAAAGTGGGTGAAGGGAGACGTTGGACAGTGTGACACATGGTAAAGTGATAGTAATTTATAAATTATCAAGGGTTCATGAGGGGGGACAGAAGGGGGAGGGAGGGGAAAATGAGCTGATACCAAGGGCTCAAGTAAAAAAAAATGTTTTGAAAATGATGATGGCAGCAAATGTACAAATGTGCTTGACACAATGAATGGATGTATGGATTGTGATAAGAGTTGTAGGAGCCCCCAATAGAATCATTAAAAACTGAAAGAAAAAAAAAGAATTATTGTCTTGGAAACCCAAATTGGTGGTTCTACTTTGCCCTAGAGAATCAAAATTGACTTAATGGCAGTGACTTTGGGGTTTTCTGGTCATTGCGATTCCAAAAAAGACACTTTTGTTCACATGATTTCCCAATTGCAAAACTCAATGGATAACTTTCCAGTGCTTCTCAGATTTGACCATTATAAGGACTTTGGCATTTGAAATATTTCCCTAACTTTCAGGAATCCCCACACTACTGGATCACTCTCACCCCTCTGATAGTTTAGCAGTACTTTTAAAAACATCATTTTATTGGGAGCTCATACAACTCTTATCACAATCCATATATACATACATCATAAGCAAAGCATATTTGTACATTTGTTGCCATCATTCTCAAAACATTTTCTTTCCACTTAAACCCCTGGTATCAGCTCCTCATATTTGCCTTCCCTCTCTGCTCCCCCTTCCCTCATAAACCTTCGGTAATTTGTAAATTAGTATTATTTTGTCATATTGTATAATCTCCGATGTCTCCCTTCACCCACTTTTCTGCTATTATCCATACCTCAGGGATAAATTTATATGTAGATTCTTGTAATTGGTATCACCACTCTCCCCACTTCTCCTGAAGGGATCATCTGTCCTGGATTCCCCATGTTTCCAATACCTATCTGTATCAGTGTACATCCTCTGGTCTAGCCAGATTTGTAAGGTAGAATTCAGATCATGATAGTGAGAGAGGAAATTTTTAAGAACTAGAGGAAAGTTGCATGCTTCATTGTTGCTACACTGTACCCTGACTTACTCATCTCCTCTCCCTTACAAGAAACTCTCTTATAAGGGGATGTTGCTTCACGTACAGATGGGCTTTGGGTTCTCAATCTGTATTTCCCCTCATTTATAATGATATAACAGTTTAAAAGTACTCATCAGAGAGCACTTTCCTTCAACCGACCTCCTAGCCATGTTTTCTTCTCTATACTTCATGGATTTTTTTAATATACTTCCTTCTAACGAGGTCCAAGTTTTACTAGTAGAGTTTTGATGGCTCTCTTCCTCAGAGTCAATGATCTCTGAAGCTCATGGGTCTTATCAGACAATGCTCTTCATCCACTGCTTAGGACGTTCTTCTAGTGTTTGTTACCATCTCTCTACCTCCTCCTAGGATCCATGCTCTCTACTAAACCACTTCTTATTTAGATGATCTGTCTGGCTTTTGATTACACTGTAATAGTGGGAAAATTATTAATGCATGAGTGTGGCGGTCATGTGCTTATGTTAATTTCATGATTGAGATGTAGGGGTGGAGTCTAGCCTGTTAATCTGGAGATAGCCATTGAGTAGCCAATGAGGGCTCCGTGTGGGCATGCTTTCTCCTGAGACTTCTGGGAAATCTCGCAATATTTCTCTGATGGAGATGAGAAGCTATCTCCCCAGTTGATGGGAGTTAGTCTCAGAGACAACAAACTACGGATAAGACAAGATGGCAGTGTCCGAGGAGCTAAAGGAGCCGCAAGAAAAGCCACACGGCCTTACCCTGATGGAGGCAGACCTCTGAAGCTGGCAAAGCCACGTGGAGAGCCCTGCCAGTCCTGAATTACCTTCTACCATCACTGGATGCTGTTGATGGACCCTGAGCCCAGGAAACGAGGAGCCATGAGGGGACCCCTGCCAGTGCCGGGACTCTGCACCCACTGGCTATGACTTCGTGAGTCAGAAGAAGACATTATAGACTGGTATTGGACATATGAGCTAATATCAGACTTAGGACTTTGTACTGGACTGGTTTGAGATGCTTTCTCAATGTTCCATTCCTTTTGTATATAAAAACCATTCCCCTATAGCCATATGCATGTCTATGGATTTGTTTCTCTAGTCTACCCTTTTTAACACAATGAGTCTTCCCAACCTTTCCCCTCTTTTTGCCCTCTTAAAGGATCCTGACTTTGCTGGCTTCATTTCTTCTTTTCCTTTGCCTTGCAGAGATGCTTCTTCCTGTCTTATCAGACAGTTCTTTGAGGGTTTTGTGATGTACAAAGAGAGGTGGAAGTTGTGAGGGGAGATTGGTAGGAGTGTTGGTCAAACAGTTTGTGATGAGGGGAAAGTAAATGGGAAGAACAAAACAGAAGGTTTTAAAAACATATTGATATGGTTTATATCTTCATTCAAGATTTTAAGAGAATACAAGCAACTGAGATGATTTTAATTGTTTTGACAATGCTGTCGGGTCCATAAAAGAAATAGTTTTTCTCTAAGGTGGAACCCAGGGCATTCAAGCACATCACTTTCCCCAGTACTCACAACCATGGACGCTTCCTTAGACATCTACTGCCATAAGCGAAAAGCAGGTGTGGCCCTCTACTGTCAACTGCCTAAGAGTGCCCGTGGTCAGCTTGTCAGAAAGAGAGGGTCCCAGGGCTCATCAGGACCCGCACCTAAGAGTCTGAGCACTGAATCTGAATCCCCAGTTCCGTTCTTATGTCTCCATCTCCTGACCAGGACGCTGAACTGCTTATGAGACCTCTTCATGCACACTTCTTTCACAGAACTCTCGCAAGGAACTTTCTCCTGACTTATCTCTTCCTCTGGTCCTGGCCTCCCCTTAATGATGTTCCATGGATGTCCCCCATGAAAGATAATCATCCTCGATTAAATCAGTCGGTGCAGAAAACTGGGTCGCATGCCCTCATTTGTAAACCCTCTCATCCAAGTGGTCACCAACTCTCACCTGTTTCCTAAGCATAAAGAAATTGAACTGCTTGATTTCTTGAACTCTGAAATTTCCCGCATAATACCATACATTGATAGACTTGGGGTTCTCATTTACTGACTTTCTATTCTCTGCCACCCTCCAATTGTTAAAAGCTAGATGGTGATTAAAAATCACCTCGTCTTAGAAGCCTTGTTTGGCCCAAGTAGACCTAATGACATTCCTCCTTTCCCACTGCCCACCCACCCCCAGTGCCTCCAGCCAATGTTGACTCATGGTGACCCGAGGAGACAGGCTAGAACTGCCCCTGTGAGCTTCTGAGACTAGAACTCTTTATGGGAATAGAAAGCTCCATCTTTTCCCTGCAGAACAGCTGATGGCTTTGAACTGCTGATATTGTGATTATCAGCCCAAGGCATAACCACTACACCCTCAGGGTAATGGTTTTGCTTGTTTGTTTGTTTGTTTTTACCACTATAGTGCCTTGAGTTTTTTGAAGGCAGGCATCAGGCTTCATGCTAGAATTCTTACCTTCCATATGGAATACTCAAATTCCATTCCCAACCAATGCATGGCAAGTACAACCACCATGCTCTGTGAAAGAGGTTGTAGTAGCTATGAAGCTAAACCATTTTCACTGGGGTTTCTAGCTGACAGATGGTAAACTAGGACGATAGGCCTGCCGACCTACTTGTGAAATTTCATCCAGTGTGTGGTGGTCATGTACTTTGGTGTCACTTTCATGATTGAGAGGGTAAGGGGTGGAGTCTAGACTGTCAGTCTGGAGATAGCAATGAGACCTGTGTGTGGGCATAGATTTCTCTGAGAATTCTGGGAAATCTCATGGTTTTCCCCATTGGAAGTGAGAAACTATAGACTCAGTTCCTTGGAGACACTTGACTGACAAGACAAGATGACAGCATAGACCCTGAGCCCTGGAGGAGCTGGTGGAGAAGCCACATGGGCTTACCCTGATGGAACCAGACCTCTGGGGCTGGAGAAGCCACATGGAGACTCCTGCCAGTGCTGAGATGCTTGGGAGGCCACGGGGAGACCCCTGCCAACACTGAGATGCTTCTACCATCACTGGATACACAAGATTCTGCACCCACTGGTCTGTGACTCTCCTGGCATTGTTGCATGTGCTTCATGAGTCTGAAGAGGACTATTGCATTGGTATCGGACAGATGGGATAATATTGGACTTATGGGCTAATATCAGACTTATAGAGTTGGTCTGGACTGGGATGGAATGCTTTCTCAATGTCCCATTTCTCTTCTTTCTAAACCTTTCCCTTATATACATATGTGTGTTTATGAATTTGTTTCTCTAGTCTACCCAGACTGACACACAGTGAAACTCGAGTGGATCATTGCTGACTGTGGGAATGATGCCAGATGGATACAGTCATGTTTCTTTCCATGGTGCATGTTGTCATCGTGATTCAGGTGCTAATTCAATGGCAGCTACCAACAAGATACAAGGCAGCTATTCACTGTACAGCAGTTATTTCATCTATTCAACTCCCTTTGCTCCCAGATAATGAAATCATTGAGGGAGAAAATTATATCTTATTTTTTAATCTCCAGCACCCAACACAGTGTCTGGTTTCTAGTAATTGCTCAATAAACAAACATTTATTAACTAATTAAATGAGTGAATAATAAATATATGAGGGAGTCAGGAACCCAAATTTAAAGACAGGCTTCCCCAAGTTAGGTAATTTGCCCAAGGTTACACAGCTGCTCCGTAATGGAGCCCTGGTTTGAACCTAGTCTGTCACTGCAAAGCTGATGACATGTTCCCCCACCCACCTACCCACAAGACACACAGACACCACACCGCCTTCTACCTAGTTGCTACTGCTATTATACATTAGAAGCTTAAGTGGGAATTTCCTTTGGTAACAATCATAAGCTCTCTCTCCGTGGTGATATTTGAAGTGGCATTTATTTAGTGGTATCTCTGGGATACTAAAATCATTTCACAGACCCGCATTCAGTGCTTATTTGTATGCTCATCTTGGAACATTATCACAACATTGAAACTTTCGGGGTCTTTTCTTCAGCGATCATTTGCCAAATGATACTATTAGAAATTAGGGCAAGCTGGGGTTTTCCAGAGAGACCCATGATCATAGCAGGCTGTGTCGAGGGGGGACCCCAAGCAAAGGTTGGTGGAAGGCATGGTTTTGAATAAAAATTAAGGATTGCAGTAGAGTTCATGGTTGGGATGGCAATATATCCAATAACCAAAAAACCTAAACTCACTGCCATGGGGTCCCTGCTGACTCACCAAGACCCCCTGTGGGTTTCTGAAACTGTAACACTTTGGGGGAGTAGAAAACCAGCTTTTCTCCTTTTACATTCAATAAGTCCTCACAATGACTCAGCAAGGACCTTCCTATGAGTATCCCTGAAACCATATGCAGTGAAAATACTCTTTGGGACTTCATTTCAGAATCTGCCTGTTACTCTGCTGTGATTATTGCCTATGTCCATGTGGCATGTAATGTCTCTGTACATAATGAGGAAATATTCGGCAGGTTACATTCTTTTTAAGACAAAGCAACAACAACAACAACAAAAAACACCTGTTGGCCCTCCCCTGTTGGATGGGAGAGCAAAAGAGAAGTAAAACAATGTAAGATTTTTATTTGGTAAGAATACATTTTTAAAATTTCTCTGAAAAAGACTCTGAGGTAATACTTGGTGAGATTTTTTGTTATTCAGCATTGGCTATCACTTTCCTAAATCATGAAAGGCACCCCTATTATCTGTGAGCAGAGTGAAGAGAGATGGAGCAAAAGAGACCAGCCATGATCATACTTTAAAGTGTGCATGATCCCTTTCCAAGGAGAGCTAAGACACCTTACAAAATCCCCATTGCTGAATAGGCATGAATCTTTCTAACCCCCAAGGATATATGTGAAAGTGTACAGTGGTTTTGTTTTTTTCAACTAGTTTATTTAACCATCTGGGGACCTCTTGATAAGGTACATGGATAGCAACATAATGGAGAATCTTATTCATTTGTTCTACAAACCTTTCCTAAGCACTTCCCAAGCATCAGGTATTAACTCTGTGTTCGAGAAACTATAGACGAGCAAGCGGGAGGTCATGGCAATGATATACTGACTGATAAGAGCTGTGATGATATGGAGATCACAGAATACCTTGGGGATATCTTAGTGTAGGGCATAAGAAGAAAGAGACACTCTCAAGCTTTAGAACTGGCACCATCTTGAAGTCAACAAGGACTTAGACAAGTCAAGAAGGATGCTCCAGGCAGAGGAAGCAGTAAACAAGGGGGAAAGGAAGCCTCTCCTTCAGGGGAGCTGCAAGGATTCACTAAAGCAGATCTGAGGATCCTGGGAGCTGAAAGAGGGGGAGTGAGCCAAGGAAATGAAAGCATGGAAGCATCAGTGGGGAAAGAGGCAGGGACAGACAGGGTGTAGGTGGGGGCCATGAAATCATTTCCTGTCTCGCTAGCTATTTTCGTTTTTAGATGCCTGTCAGTTCAAACTCACAGCAACAATGCAGAGGATAAACCGAAGGGCTGCTGGTCCTATGCCCTTCTCAACATGTTGTGTTTTCGAATCTTCTTACAGCCACTCTGTCATCCCATCCTATGAGTCGTCGTCCTCTTTTTCACTAAGGCCCCACTTTACCAAGCGTGCTGGCCTTCTCCAGGGACGGATCTCCCTGAATAACTTGTGAAGTTTCACCATCCTCGCTTCCAAGGAACAGTCTGACTGTGCTTCTTCCTAAACGATTTGCTCAGCCTTCTGGCAGTGCATGAGGTGCTGACTATCCTTCACCAAGGTCATAATCCAAACACACCAAATGCTCTCCCACTCTTCTTCATTCCTTGTCCAGCTTTCATGTGTGTGGGAGTCACCTAATCTGATGTCACTTTGAGGATTAACAGTGTAAGGGTGGAGTCGAGCCTATCAATTTCAAGGTAGCCAATGAGCCCTCTGTGTGGGCATGGCCTTCTCCTCTGAGAATTCTGGGAAATCTCGTACTTCCTTCTTGGAAGCAGGAGACACTGACCGACGAGGCTGACTTCCTAGGAGCTGCTGCTGAGGAGAAACCCCTTGGACCTACCCTGAAGTTACCAGACTTCTGAAGCCGGAGAAACCGCAGAGAGACCACTGCCAGCTCTGAGATGTTAGCAACACCACTGGATTCAAGAACTTTCTACCTACTGACTTGCCATCATCCTTCACTTGGCTTCCTTGCATGTGTTTTGTGAGTCTGAAGAGGACTTTATGGATTGGTATTGGATATATGGGCTAGTATTGGACTTTTGGACTGGACTGGGTTGGGATGCTTTCTCAATGTTCAATTCCTCTTGTATATAGACCTCTTCCTTATATACATATGAGTGTTTGTGCATTTGTTTCTCTAGTTTACCCAGACAAACACATGTGTATATGAAGCAATCGAAAATTCCCTGGCTTTGTTCAGGCCCACTCAAAGTGACACCTGTGCTCATTCGCATTTTGAGGAGGTCTCGTGCAGCCGATTTGTCCAATGCAATCAATACTCCTTTGACTGCCCGCACATCAGTTTTCATGAGTATTGATTATGAGTTCAAATAAAATGAAATCCTTCACAATAGTAATCATTCCTCCATTTATCATGATGCTGGCTATTGACCCAATTGTGAGGATCTTCTATTATTACTATTATTATT
>PVJH01003898.1:0-134142 GCA_004026705.1 Nesogale talazaci | reverse complement strand
CCCAGAATAGACAAGCAACAATCCACAACCAGAGATCTGTGCCCCAATGTTCATCGCAGCACAGATCACAATCACAAGGAGTTGGAAGCAGTTCATATTCCTATCAACTGATGTATGGATTAGAAAAGCTGTGGTATATACATGCAATGGAGTACTATGCATTGCTGAAAAGCAGTGATGAATGCATGAAGCACATCACTGCATGGGAAGAACTGGTGGAAATTATGCTCGGTGAAGTTAGCCAAGTGCAAAAGGTCATGTGCAATATGAATCTGCTGAGGTAAGCTTAATAGTAATTTTAAAATTGGAAAGGGGCATTGGGAAAAAACTACTATATAGAGAAAATCCTGGGAAAAAGCCCAGGTAAACTGGCAGGGGCCAGATCAAATCTAGGGCTACATATGGTAGCCAACTAGGGATGAGGGTGAGTGGGGGTAGATGGCGATGTGTAGAAAGGGAAGGAGACACTAAACCATCAAATGGGAGCATATTGTTTATATCTCCAGAGGGAAAGAGGGACCAAACTCAAACCCAGAGACTCAGGATGTGAGTGCAACATGAATGCATGGAGTGGAGAACCAGTGGAGGGACCTGAGAACACAATTCCAACCCCAACTATAGGGGCAGCCACCTCTGTACCAGAGGAATTTGCCTTGGAGGTCAGCACTGAAGCTGAAGCTTGGGGAGTGAGATATGCCTGATCAGAGTGCATGAGAACAAATGAAAACAGAGGAAGAGAGAATGGCATGGATCCTGTCCCACTGAACCTTCAGGACGATATTGCCACTCAGAACAGCTAATGTACAAGGAGGACTATATGGCCAGCAACACTATGAAATACGGCTACCGTCGCTGACCCAAGGCCTATCGGGGCCAGGATGAAGAAATGGGGTCAAGATTAAACCCTGTCGGACACAACCACACCAATGCAAAACACTGAGTGTTCAACAGAGCGTGGAGTCACAGAGGGAGTGCCAAGGATATACTTTCGGGTCAGGGTATGGCACCCCATCCGACTCAACCAGGGGGTCACTCCAGGTGGTCAACTACAGAGCTTGGACTTTATACAGGTTTTTATATTGTTATTATTTTTATTATTCTTTTACATATATGTATAGCACATTGGGGAGTTTTCTTGCTGTTGTTATCATTGTTTTATTTGCTTCAGTTGCTTCATTTTAGGAGGCCTTTTTTGTACCTATTGTTACGTCTGCAGGTCTATCTAGACAAGATAGGCTGGACAAAGAGTCTGGAGGCGAAAATGACAGGACTGATGGTTCCAGGGTAGGGGACATGGTGGAGGGGGAAAAGTGGTGATATCGACCAGGCCAGGAAAAAGGGAATAGCAATTGATACAAAACCAGTGACAAGGTGGGTGAGAGAAGGCCGTTAGGGACCGATTAAGCCTAATGTAACAGAGAGAAAATACTGAAACACAAATGGATGTTGACCATGATAGTGGGATGAGAGGGAAGCAAATGGAAATAGAGGAAGGAACTGAGGGATAATGGGCATTTACAGAGGTTCAAAAATATGTATATACATAGGTGCATATATTTATAAGTGATGATGGGGAACTAGATTAATATGCATACCCATAGGGTTAGTAGTAGGACAACAGATGGTCATTGGACCTCCACTCAAGTACTTCCTCGTTGCAAGAACACTTTGTTCTATTAAATTGGCATTCCAAGCTGCTCACCTTTCCGACACAATCACTGGAGACAAATGTGTGCATAAGAAAAGGTGGTGAAGAAAGCTGATGGTGCCCAGCTATCAAAAGATGGAGCATATGGGGTCTTAAAGGCTTGAGTAAACAAGCGGCCATTCAGCTCAGAAATAACAAAGCCCACACGGAAGAATCACACCAACCTGTGTGATCATGAAGTGGTGAAGGGATCCAGTGTCAGGCATAAAAGAGCTAAATTTATATGATTATTAATGAGGGGGAGTACAGATTGAGGACCCAAAGCCCATCAATAGATGTAGTGACATCCTCTTGCAGAGGGGTTACAGGGAGAAGATGAGCCAGTTAAGATACCGGGTAATAGCAATGAAATATGCAACCTTCCTCTAGTTCCCAAATGCTGCCTCTCACCCACTATGATGACCCAAATTCTGCCACATAAATTCAGCTAGACCAGGAGATATACAGTGAAGTTGGAAACATGGAAACTTTAGAACAGATGATCCCTCAAGATTAGTAATAGGAGTTGTAATACCAGGAGGGTGGAGGGATGGAGGAATAGTAAGGGAGAACCAACTTCAGGGATCTACACATAGCCTCCTCTCTGGGACACATACAATAGTGAAGTGAGTGTTGGGGCACATTGGACAGTGTACAGTATGAAAATAATACAAATTTACAAATTGCTAAGGGTTCAAGGGGGAGGGGGGAGGAAGGGATATATAGGGAGCTGATACTGGGGGCCTGTATGGAGGGAGGATATTTTGAGAGTGATGATGTCAATAAGTGTATAAATGTGGCCTGCATACAATTGATGTTTGTATGGATTTTGATGGGAGTTGTATGCGCCCCCAATAAAATGATTCATTAAAAAAGCTGAAATATATGATATTGCCCATTTTGAATCATAATATGATATGATATACTATATTAAGATGACAATCAAGAGGAAAGACATTCATCATCAAAACAGACATTTCAAGATTTATCTTGATGTACAATGCTGTTTGTTAATGGATGATTTCTATATTAATTCAAGAATCTAAGCAATACAATTATTACTCAATATTATGCATCCACCTCTAAAGCTAGTGACACATCTTCAGTCTGAAATTGATCAGCTATAAAATTGAGATTCATTAATAATTTTGACAATTGAAATTCAAAAGTTGGAAGCAAATTAAAAGACAGTAGTTGGAAAATATGGCCTTAGTGATAGAAAATCAGCTAGATATTGCATGTTAGAATTTTCCAGTGTCTATGGCTACTTCATTGCAATTGCCTTTTTCCATCAACACAAGCTCCAGTTGAAAAACACAATAATAAAATTGCATCTCTGGGAAAATATGATGGATAATCTCAATATTAGCAGCTAAAACCAGGACAGGAGCTGACTCTGCAGTGAATTATCAATTGCTGTTATGTAAGTTCAGGTTGAAATTGAAAAAAGTCAAACAGATCCATATGAACCAATATACTATCATGAGTCTAAATTGCCTGAATTTCTGGGACATCTCCTGAACATACTTGACACATTGAACACCTAGATAGAAGACCTAATGGGCTGTGGGAGGACATCAAGAATACCATACATGACAAAAGCATCACGAAAAACACAAGAGATAAAAGTGGATGACAGAAGGGATTCTGAAATTTGCTCTTAATTGTAGAGTGGCTGAGATACTTGGAAAAAGTGAAAGAAACCAAGGAGCTGAACAGAAAATGTCAAAGGGCAGTTCCAGAACACAAAGTAAAATATTACAATGTAATATGCAATGACTTAGAGTTAGAAAACCAAAAAGGAAAACCACAGTCAAGTTATCTTAATCTTACAGAACTCAAGAAAAAATTCTAGTCTCTGTTGAAATGTTGAAAAGATTCTATGGGTAAACATTGAATGATGCAGGAAGCATCAGATGATTGAAAGAATATAGTCACTGTACCAAAAAGAACTAGATGATGGTTTACCATTTCGTGTGGAAGCATATGAGCACAAACCCACGGTACTGAAGGAATGTCAAGCTGTCATAAATAAAACTCTGGGAATTAGGAGAAAAGCCCCTAAAATGTCATAAAATGATGAAGCAATGGAAGCACACTTACTCATCTATGCTAGAAAATTTATAAGACAACTGCTGGGCCAACTGACTGGAACAGCTACATGCTTGTACCCATTCCAAAAGAAGGTGACCAAACAGAATGCTTAAATGATATAAAAATATCATTAATATCACATGCAAGTAAAAAATTTTAAATCAATGTTATGTGCAATTAATCCACATATCATATAATTCAATAGTTCTATCAGATTCGAGGTGTACAATCATTACCATAATCATTTTAGAACATTTTCCTATTTCTTGTGCTCATTGCTATTTGCTTATCATTTCTCCCCAACCTCTTCGACCACCCACCCCTACCCCCAAGAAACCAGTAATCCATTTACTATCTCTTTAGATTTACCTATCCTGGATTTCACATACTGGGAAACATACAAAAAAGTAACAACCAGAAGGACAACAACAAATCTAACAATAGAAAAAGGAAAACTTCAATAGAAAAGAAATAAGAAAACATTAAAAACTAGAAATTTAAAATGGATCAAAAGGGAGATTAAACGATGAAGTGTTAAATTTTAACCTAACTATATCTTCAGTAATCTATTTTCCAGTGTCCTTCGCATGATAGCAAGGCTGTTCACATCCCTGGTCTATGTTCAGAGGGATTCATCTGAGGCTTGTCTCACTTTTGTTTTGTGACTGAAATTTTAAATGGGTCAAAAGGGAGATTGTGGTGGTCATGTGCTTATGTTAATTTCATGATTGAGATGTAGGGGTGGAGTCTGGCCTGTTAATCTGGAGATAGCCATTGAGTAGCCAACGAGGTCTCCGTGTGGGCATGGCTTTCTCCTGAGACTTCTGGGAAATCTCGTAATATTTCCCTTGTGAAGATGAGAAGCTACCTCCCCAGTTGTTGGGAGTTAGTCTCAGAGATGATGAATAATGAAGAAGACAAGATGGCAGCGTCTGAGGAGCCGGGGGAGAAGCCATGTGGCCTTACCCTGATGGGACCAGACCTCTGAAGCTGGAGAAGCCATGGGGAGACCCCTGCCAGTGCTGAGTTGCTTCTACCACCACTGGATGCTGTTGATGGACCCTAAGCCCTGAAAACCCTGAGGAGCCCAGGGGGGAACCATGCCAGCACTGGGACTCTGCATCCACTAGCCTGTGACTTCGTGAGTCAGAAGGAGACAGTATAGACTGATATCGGGCATATAGGTTAATATCGAACTTGTGATTTGAACTGGACTGGGCTGGGATGCTTTCTCAATGTCCCATTCCTCTTGTATATAAACCGTACCCTTATATCCATATGAGTGTCTATAAATTTGTTCCTCTAGTCTACCCAGACTAACACAGAGATCAAATAAGATATTAGATTTTAGACGAATTGTATCAACCATAATCAACTTTACAATGCTCTCTGTCTCATAACAAAGCTAATCACATCCATTTATTATGGTGGGATGGAATTCCTGGAGGCTTAATCTATGTGTGGACCATGAAAATTTGTTTTGAGCTTCCAGTGTCATCTATAGCCTTCTACAAGCTTGCCATCCACAATTTAAACTCGGATACTATTCCCCCTTCAAATTTGAACCTTGGTGTTTTATTATTTGTAATCCTTGGTGTGCTTCTTCCATGTGTATTTAGGTAAAGTCTCACTTAGATGGCTGCTTATTTGAAGGCAAACCTTTAAGACCCCAGATACCATTCTTTCTGATATCCAGGAGCCATCTAGCTTCTTCACCACATTTTCAAGTAACATTCATACCTTCAGTGAAATTTTCATGATGTTATCAAGAAAGGCCATGTAGTAAGAACTAAATATTCTTAGATTGGGGCTAGGATTAAGTGTGAGACTAAAATATATTCACATATCTATGATTTATATATGCCTTTGGTTCAACTTAGAGACATCTTTGTAATTTTGTGTTAGAGTACATTGTCAATCATGTCCCTGGAGCAAAGTTATTCTATTGAGCATGCCATTAATTTAGCCCATCATAATGCATTTGAAAGACACTTGAAAAAAACAGATAAAAATAAGTGTGGGCTGGCTGAAAATAACAATGCATGGACTAATGACTTGTACAGATTAAATCATTGCATGACTGGACACTATTTGCACAAACATTGGGGTTTACATAAGGCAAAACTTATGAGAATATACAATGATAGTGGCAGAACCCAGTCTACTAGATTAATACATATCTTAATATAGCAGATAGGGCTTTGAAATAGTAAGACTATGGTAGTACACTGACCACCAATTATATACTCTTGGTACAACTTTCTTCTGCTTTTACATACATATGTCTAAGGGCTATAAGTACATTTGAGGTAGAGTCCAGTATACTTAGTGGGGTTTCCACTTGGAGTTCTCCTTGTATGACCTGGGAAATATGTTGTGTGCCTCAAAAGCACAGAGTTTAACATGTCAGTAGTCTATAGCACATGGTTTGGGTCGCCAGGGTTTGTATAGAAACTAAGTCTAATGTAGCCTATTGGAAGCACAGTACCAAACATAGTCTTTCTTCTCTTGGAATCCATATATATATTTTTTCCCATTGGGAGGTTGGTCCTCCGATTCTTTTTTAACCAACAGAAAGAAATATACTAGTTTTTTCTGATGACTGTATGCTCCCCTCCCATTTCTTGACATCATTTTCCCATCAGGCTCACTTATCATTCTGGTAGGAATGTCTGTTGGTTTGGGATGACCTTAGCACAATTCCGTATGGCAGCAACTAAATGGTCATCTCCTTTTATTCAGATCTAAGTAAAATTTTGCTGAAGATCATCCACAATACAGTACATTTACAGGGAGCTGCCAGATGTTCAGGCCAGATCCAGAAGGTGACATGGAACAAGAGACATAATTTCTGATGTCAGATGGGCCTTAGTTGAAAGCAGAGAATACCAGAAAGAAAATGTTTACTTATGTATTCTGGTCATTGTTTTGATTATGCAAAGGCATTTCACTGTGTGGATCATAACAGACTATGGGTAACCTTGGAAGAATAAGAATTCTAGAACATTACACTGTGCTCATGTGCAACTTGTACATGGATCAAGAGGCACGCTGCATGCTTTAAAATTAGGAAAGGTGTGTGTTTAGGCTTAGGATTAGAGATATATACTCTCACCATATTCACTTTTTATGCTGAACAAATAATCTGAGAAGCTGGATTTTATAAAGAAGAAAGTGGCATCACAATTGTTGGAAGGTTTACTAACAACCTGAGATATGCACGTTACACAAAACTCACTGCCATAGAGTTGATTTTGACTAAGAGCGACCCTGTCTTGGGGAATCAGATATTGTGAATGCATTTTCTGCAATGTTTGATATGATCAAATGTTTTCTTTTCTTTGTCTTATTTATGTGGTGGATTATGCTGATAATTTTGCTAAAGTTGAACCATGCTTTTATGAATCCCACTTGTTTATGATGTTTTGTTTATTCATGTATTGTTGAAATCTGTTTGCTAAGATTTTGTTGAGAATTTGCATCTGTATTTATGAGGAATATTAGTCTATCTTTTATTAAGTGATGTCTTTGCCTGGTTAGAGTATCAGGGTTTTTCTCACATAATAAAAATGTAGTTAGGAATATTCCATCCTTTTTAAGAGTAGTTTGAGTAGAACTGGTGCCAGTCCTTTCATGAATATTTGGTAGAATTTTCCAGTGAAGCTGTCTGGGCCAGGGGTTTTCTGGGTTGTGAGCTAGTTAATGATTCATTCTTTTAAAAAAATTCTAATTTGTTGGTTAACTTTTTCTATTGTAATCTATTTTAATTTAGATAATTAATGTGTCTCTCTAAATTTCTTCACTTCTCTTATATTTTCAAGTTTGTTAGAGTACAGTTATTCATAGAAGTCAGTTATACTTTTTTTCAGTTTGTTGTGCCGTCACCCATTTTATTTTTATTTAATTTTTTACATATTTAAAAATTTTTAATTTTTGTGTGACTTTTGCCAGTGACTTGTCAGTTTATTAATCCTTTCAGAGAACCAAATTTAAGTTTTGTTAATACTCTTTTGTTTTTCTCTTCTGGTTCATTTCTGCTTTAATCTTTATTATTTTTCTTCAGAAAATTGTAGGCTTATTTTACTATTTTATCAATTGTTGAAGATATTTAACTAAGTTTGTGATTCTGGTTTCTTTCTACTTTTTAAAAGTGTCACTATATTTGGTATAAATGCCTCTCTGAGCATTGATTTTTGCGGTGCCCCAAAGGATTTCATACGTGAGGTTCTCTTTCTAATTTGATTCAAGAAATTTTTAATTCCATTCTATATTTCTTCCTGTGATTCAATCTTTTTAAAGAAGTTTATACATTTGTTGCCATCATGTGCTTGACACAATGGATGGATGTGTGGATTGTGATAAGAGTTGTACGGGACCCCCAAAAATGATTTTTAAAAAATAACAAGAAGTTTGATCTTTTCTCTTGGATCTTCCCATTGTTGATTTCTAATTTTTTAGCCTTGTGATATTGGAAAATGTTTTAAAGTGTTTCAGGATTTTGAATTGAAACTTGCTTTGTGTCCTAACACATGTTCTATTCTGGAGAATTTTCCATGTGCACTGGACAAGAATGTGTATTGTGTTCTTTTATGGTGCAGGTCTGTATATATCTATGAGATAAAATTGATTATATTGTTTATATTTACTATACTTTGCTGAATTCTTTCTAATTTTTCTCTCCTTTATTGAAATCATTCTCTCAGTCTCTAAGTATTGTTGTGGAGTTGTCTATTTCTCTTCTAAGGTCTCTTAAGATTTAATTTATGAATTTTGGAGATCTTTCATTGGATACATAGATATTTATTATGATTTTGTCTCTTGTTTAATTAACCTTATTCATTCTATGAAGGGGGATTGAAAGATACTAGAATTTTCCCCTGATTGTTTAATTCTTGTACAATGTTATATCTTTTGTGCTGTTTTTAATGCTATTTCTTGTTCTGAAGTCTATTTTATGAAAAATTAATATTGGTATCCTGTTTTTCTTGCCACTTACTTGATATATTTTCCACCTTTTGGATTTTAGACTGTGTTTGTATTTATGTATAAGGTGCATTTATTGTAGACAATCTGCATTTTAATGGCTTCTGTTTTTTTATATCTTCTGCTACTCTGTTTTGTGGTGCTGCTGGTTTCTTTGTCACACATAATTTTCTGTGCTGAGTTAACTTTGATTGTAGGTTTTCTTCTTATTTATTTCATCACTGTTGTTTTAATCTGTACAAATTCTTTTTTGATCACTTTATTGGGGGCTCATACAATTCTTAGTATAATTCATACATAAGTCCATTGTGTGTCAAGCACATTTGTACATCCATTGCCTTCATCAGTCTCAAAATATTTTCTTTCATCATTTTTCAACATCCTCTCCACTCCCCCTTTCCTTATGAACTCTTGATAATTTATAAATTTTTATCACTTTGTCATATTTTACACTGCCCAATGTCTCCCTTCACTAAATTCCCATTTTTTAACAAGTTAACAATGTCCCACCTCATTTTAAAATTAAGATAAATATATTACAATAATATTTTTTGCATTCTATGAAAATTTTTGTTGCTCCATATACACCAAATTTTTAATCAAGAAGCTCCCCTCTCTCTGATCAATCGTGTCCCGCTTAAAATCTGGTCACTTTACTCACCCATTTCCCTATTGTTCATACCCAAGGGAAGAGATTATATGTAGATCCTTATAATGGGTTCTCCCTTTCTAGCCCACCTTCCCTCCACTCTCTCAGTTTCGCCACTCTCATCACTGGTCCTGAATGGATCATCTGTCCTCCATTCCCTGTTTCCTGCTCCTACCAGTGGGCATCATCTTGTCTAGTCAGATTTGTAAGGTAGAATTGGGATCATGATAGTGGGGAGGAGGAAGCACTGAAGGGCTAGAGGAAAGTTGTATGCTTCTGTGTTAGTCCGGGTAGACTAGAAGAACAAATTTCATAGACACGCATATGGATATAAGGGAATGGTTTATATACAGAAGGAATGGAACACTGAGAAAGCATCCCAACCCAAACCAGTCCAGTTCAAAGCCATAAGTCTGATATTAGCCCATATGCCCGATACAAGTCTATAATGTCTCCTTCTGACTCACGAAGTCACAGGCCAGTGGGTGCAGAATCTTAGCGCTGGAAGGGGTCTCCCCATGGCTCCTCACTTCCAGGGCTCAGGGTCCATCAACAGTATCCAGTGGTGGCAGAAGCAACTCATCACTGGCAGGGGTCCCCACATGGCCGCTCCAGCTTCAGAGGTCTGGCTCATCAGGGGAAAGTCGTGTGGCTTCTGCTCCGGCTCCTTCAGCTTCTCTGATGCTGCCATCTTGTCTTGTCTGTGATTAATCATCTATGAGACTAACTCCCAAGAAGTGGGGTGAAAGCTCCTCATCTTCATGAGGGAAATATCGCAAGATTTCCCAGAAGTCTCAGGAGAAAGCCTTGCCCACATAGAGGCCTCATTGGCTACTCAATGGCTATCTCCCGATTAGCATGCTAGATTCCACCCCTACATTCCAACCATAAAATTATCATAAGCACATGACTGCCACAGCTTCATCATGACTGTGTTTCATGCTACCTGTTTCACCTCCTCCCTGCGACCCCTCTGTAAGGCGAAGTCCATTATCTACTGATGGGCTTTGTATTTCTAACCTGTACTCTCCTCATTTGCAATAATATAATTTTTTGCTCTTTGATGGCCGTTACCTGATCCCTTCGATATCTCATGGCACACAGGCTAGTGTGCTTCTTTTATGTGGGTTTTGTTGCTTCTGAGCTGGATGAATGCTTATTTACCTTCAAGACTTTAAGACCCCAGATGCTATATCTTTTGGTGGTCGGGCACCATCAGTTTTCTTCACCACATTTGATTATACATACATTTGTCTTCAGTGATTGTGTTGGGAAGATGAGCATCATAGGAAGCCAATTTAATAGAACAAAGTGTTCTTGCATTGAGGGGTACTTGAGTGGAGGCCCAGTGTCCATCTGCTTAATACTGAACCTATCTATCTATAGAAACTATCTAAAGAAACTATTTCCCCATCATCATATATAAATATATTTAGATATGCACATGCCTATATTTAGATTCAATAAATGCCCTTTACCCTTTCTTTCTTCTATTTCCCTTCACTTCTCTTTTGTCGCACCATCATGCTCAGCCTTCATTTGGGTTTCAGCAATTTCTTTTTGGTACCCTATACTTGATCAGTCCCTACCATTCCTCTCATACCCTCCTTGTTACTGATTTGAGATCATTGTTGTTCCAATGTCCCTGTGTTTGTCAACACAGCCTTTTTTTGCCCCAACTCTCCTCTCCCATGTCCCCCCAGAACTTTTGGTCCCATTGCTTTCTTCTCAAGAGTGAACATCAGCCTATCTTATCTAGATAGACCTTCAAAGACAATAATATGCCCAAGAAAACAAGAGAGAACAAGACGAAGTGACAAAAGAAAAAGAAAGGACAATTACGACAAGGAAAAAAAAAAGCAATGTCCAGAAAATATATATTAATAAAAAATAATAATTAAAAAAGAAAAACCTGTAAATAGTTCAAGGACTGTTTTTTGACCTTTAGAGATGAGCTCTGGTTGAGTCTGATGGGGTTGCATGCCCTGGCCCCCAAATCTATCCTTAGCACTCCCTCAAAACCTCCATGCTTTGCACCCCGCTTCCAACCCCTGCTGCTCTGCTGCACTCCCTTAGTGTCTTCCTCTGTGTGATAAGGTCAGACTAGATCCCATAGGGCCTTGGGTAAGGAAGTGACATTGTGTCTCATAGTGGAGCTGGCTACTTGTTCTTCCCTGTGCATTGGCTGTTCTGAATGGGGATATCATCCTCAAGTTTTTGTGGGCAAGGATGCACTCCACTCTCTCTCTCTCCTCCTTCATTTGCTCCCATGTGCTCTGGTCAGACATGACCCTCTCCTCTGAGCTTCAGTGTTTCCCTCTAAAGTAAATTTTTCTGCAGGGAAGGGTGGCTGTCCACATAGTTGGGATTGGTGTCGGGCTCTCAGACCCCTCTACTGGTTCCCCACTCCATGTTGTCATGTTGCATTCACATCCAGGAACATCAGGGTTTGAGTCTGGTTCTTCTTTCCCTGTGGAGATATAAACAATACCCCCCCCTTAGCTGGGTTAGTGCACTGTTCCCCTCCTACACATTGCTATCTCCCCCCACCTCCTTTTTAGTTGGGTACCATAGGTAGCCCTGGGTTTGGTCTGCCCTCTGGACCAGACCATATTACCTGGTCCTCACCCCAGAAATCTTTATATACAATAACCTTTCTCTATGCCACTTTTGCAATTTTTAAGCTCACCTAAGCGGACCCGTGTTGTACTTGCCCTTTGCACTTGGTTGACTTCACTTAGTATGATTTGCTTTAGTTCTTTCTATGCGACCATATGCTTCATGCTTTCATCACTGCTTTTCAGTGGTGCATAGTATTCCATTGTATATATGTACCAGAGTTTCTTAATTCATTTATCTTTTGGTGGAAATTTGGTTTGTTTCCAATGCCTTGCAATTGCAAACTGTGCCACAATGAACATTGTAGCACAAATCCCTGGCAGTGGTTTGTTTCTTGCTTCCTCTGTGTATGTGCCCAGTATGGGGACAAAATCTTTATAAATTTAACTTTGGCCCCCTACTCCCACCACCAGGGCAGTGATGCCTAAAAAAATTACCTTTTAAAAATTTGAAGAGATTTATTGATCTTCTTTGAGGTTATCCTATTTGATCTTTTGCATTATAGTTTTCTTATCTCATAAATTGACCCAACTAGTTCCCTATTTCCAGTCTTGTGGTGTTTTTTTACTATGGATAATTATATCTCAATACATGGTGTTGTCATGTATGTTAGTCTCCGGATATTGCCTGTCATGTCTGGAAACTTTCTAAAATCCTGAAAATGTTAACACACACTGAATTTGGTGTTCTTTCCACCAGGTCAGACAGTCAATCAAGCTTTCTATTAAGAGATGTTGAAAAGATTGCATAACACTGTGCGACAAATAATGCCTTGTTTGTGGCGGATATGGTACTGACTTTGCTACCTGTCAATCTACTTGCTCATGCAGCCACCTCAGTATGCCAATTTTTGGCAAAAAGAAACCCAAAACAAAAATATGCCTCTTGCCTGACTTTGTTCTGTGAGACTTCTTTTTATTTCCACGAATGAAGAGGGACAGAAAAGGGCAATGATGTGACCACATTGAAGTGAATACAAAAATGAGTGGGGTGCTATCAGTCATCCAAACACATGAGTTTGTAAAATGTTTCCAAGAATGGAATAGCAGATATGACAAATGTATGAAGTATAATGGAAAGTACTTTGAAAGTGATAAGGTTGTGTTGGAATACATACATACATACATACATACATATCTTTGAAAAATTTTCGGGTTTTTATTGGGTACCACTCTTTTTTTTAATTCATTTTATTGGGGACTCATACAGCACTCATCATAATGTATACATACATACATACATGCATACATACTTTGTGTCAGTAGTTACATCTTTTCTGGGATGGGGTACCACTCTTATATGTCATCTCATTTCCTTCTTGTCAAAATGGTTTCTGATAAGAAATCAGAACTTAGTCTAACTCGTTTTCCTTTGAGGGCAACTTTTATTTTTTTTGAGCTGTTTTAAAATTATTTCCTTGTCTTTGGTTTTCAAAATACTTATCCCAATTAGTTCCCATGATTTTGGGGTGTTTGTGGGGGCTCTCTCCTATCTGGTTTTGTTGAGCTTGTTGAAAGCATGTCTTCCCATTTTTCAAATTAGTATTGTTGCCTTCCAACAAATATGCGACAATTTCCTCTGTACTTTTTAAGGTGGTGTTGGTGGTGGAGGGTGTTTTTTCTTGTTCTGGAATTGCATTCACACATGAGTTATTTATTTTAATTATGTCTTACGTAAATCTTAGAGTTTCTTGATTTTATCATTCTTGTTTTCTGATGGTTTCCTTACCACATGAGTACTAAGAGATTTGACTTCAATCTCAATCATTCTCACTTCATTTTATTCTTTGTCCTGTTCAGTGTATCATCTATCACTGACATCTTAGGGATTAGTTGATTTTGTATATTTTCAAATTCCTCATTTATTTTGTCAGTTTATTCTTATAATATTTCCATGAATCTTTCTTGAGTTTTATCTATGCTTTCCTTGATAGTACCTGTGATTCCCCTGGTCTTTCTCTTAATTTGTGGAAGATACCTATATATCATTCTTATGATTTCTTTGAGATAGTTCCAATGTCACTTTTTTTCTTCAGGAATTTGGTCACCTGTATCTTGGTCATTTTGTGTTTTAATTGTGATTTTGGAGATGAATATTGAAAGTAACATGGACTATTAAAAGGACAAACCAATCTTATTCCATGTAGTAAAACCAGAGTAGTTCTTAGAGGCAACATAGCAAGATGACTGACCATTCATCTTACATACTTTGAACATAGGAGAGACTAGTCAATGAAAAAGGACATCATGTTTGGTAAAGTAGAGAGGCAGTGGGAAAAAAAGACCCTTGACAAAATGAATGGACACAGTGGGCTCAGGCACAGGAATAATTTTGAGGATGGGACAGAACGATACAGTGTTCTGTTCTATTATTTATAAGGTCACTATGGGTTGGAGCTCTTGATGACACCTAACAACAACATTTTGG
This sequence comes from Nesogale talazaci, assembly GCA_004026705.1. NCBI lineage: Eukaryota > Metazoa > Chordata > Mammalia > Afrosoricida > Tenrecidae > Nesogale > Nesogale talazaci. The sequence goes on along the minus strand of PVJH01003898.1, from coordinate 119,683 downwards.
TGATTTGTTTGAGCCACTCTGTCCTGTTCCTTTGTTTGAACAACAGTTGTCTATTTTCCTGGATATATTTCAGTATTGTGTTTGCATTCTATTGGCTAGAGTTTATAGATGTACTTTTCCCAAGTTTCTAAAAATTCATTTTGTTTTGGTATTGTTGTGCTACTCAGCTTAGTAACTTGGCAGGACTAAGGCAGTCATCTCCCTTCTGGTGGGTATAGTAACTGATGGAATGCTATCACGGATCATTTGATGCAGGATTCAGTGGTGGCCATTGTTCATTGTGTGGGACAGCAAGAATTATGGGTTTGGCTGGGTGGTGTGGGAATATATGATGACTTCTTCTTGGTGTTGTAAGGAAAAAAGAAATAAAAAACAAATGAACATAATAAATACAATAGAAACACAGAAACAAGGGGAAAATAACAGAAAACAAAAATAATATAACAAAAATTAAAAAGCAAGGTGAAACTTAATGCTTGAGGGTAGGCAGATATTAACCTCAATGGAGGGGAAGATAGTGTTCCATAAGAAGGAGAAACAAAATCAAAGTTTGGTGGGTGTGATGGGTAGATTTGTTATGCCAACATGGCCACAGAAGATTGGTGGGTCTGTTGTGATGACACGGCCAATGAACACACGGGATGAATTGAAGGGCAGAGATAGGAAGGGCTCGGTGAGTCCCACCCCCTCTCTTGCCTTTGGATCTTTGGGCCAGCTAGCTGCTTTGTTCATCCTGTGCCTTGATCTCCAAGCAACACTACCCGTGGGACACCTAACCATGGACTGTGGAGTTGTGAGTTGAGGTTCCTTCAAGCTCTGCTTTGCCACACTCCTGGGATATACATCTCTTGAGCTGGGAATTATTGGACTCTGTCATCGGGCTGACTGTTGGTGACCTGCTTTGTTATTTGCTGCCTGTTACCAGATAACCTGAATTGCTCTACAGAGGACTACTCAGCGGCCTTCAAGACTTGAAGAACTGCCAATCTTCTAGCTATCTCACACAAGTGAGTTGCACCAAGCAATTTGTACTGCTTTATCGATTGGTTAACTGTTTCTATCTTATCTTATATACCCTTCTCTCTATGTAAATATATAAAGAGAATTACTAGTGTCCTACTTTTATTTCTCTAGAGAACCCTCTCTGACACAGTGGGGGCAGGACAAGTTACCGGAAGTTTTGATAAGTAGTTTCAGTTTTTACATTTGAGGTTAGCCAAAAGGCCAAGAAGCAATAAGTAGTTTAAGTTCTTAATACAAAATTGATTATCCAAATGTAAACCTCTACATAATTTATAATAAAATAATATATATTTTGTATTGTGAGAAATGTAAATTGTCCAATTGTGACTACAGTAAGCAAAAGAAAAATAAAGCAAGAAAAAAGTAAAGCCAAAGTGTGAAAGGAAAAAGAAAAAGGGCATAGCATGGAAAATACACGTGATTGAGGTGAAGAAAATAAGGGAAAAGATAAAAGCAAAGAGAAATAGGAGAAAAGATAGAACAAGGAAATCAGCATTAAAAATAAATGAACCATTGAAGAGAAAGAGAAAGGAAGAAAAGAAAGGAAAAAAAAAACTAATGATGTATGGAACCAAGATGGTTTTCCTATTAGTCAAAAACATGATGAAGGGCAAAACACTTGGTGCAAATCAGGAGAGAGCTTCTGTTAGCCTGGCAGATGGCTGGAACAAAGGCTTTTTATCTCCTAAGATGATACTCCAGAGTGGTACTTGGTCCCCAAAAGAGTCTCTGCCAACCCAGTGGGCTACTAGTATAGGGCATCTATTTAGTACTGTGTGCTCTGTCAGACCAACAAGATTTAGAGTATGTGTCTCCAATAAAGGGAGTGGCAAGCACCTGCCATCCTATCCGCAATGGCTGTGCAGAGGAGAGGGGGGTGTTTGGATCAGCATATCACTATTTGCCAAGTGGACAAAGACAATGGCTGACCACACTTCTGGTCACCAGTTGGGTGTGGGGAACAAGGATTAAAACCAGTATGGGTGTTCCTGAAGTCCTGGATGAGTACAGTCTATTATCAGGTCACTTACCCAATCAAAATGCCGCTTGCAAAAATTCAAAATGACTGTGCTGTGCATTACCTTTTCATTTGAAAGTCAGGTTTCAAGGCTTATTATCCTTTTATGTGTCATTTAGACATGGTGTCTTTGTTGTAGAGACTCTGCTTTGCCTGTCAATATTAGTTTATCATTTTGCTGGAAGTCTTCCCATAGCAGTCTAGGTTCCCATTTAATAATCCCTAACCAAGTTATTCAGTAACATTGGCTACATTGTTTGCTATGCTAAATATTCTTATTATTTCCTTCCATCATTCTTATTATTTCTTATTATTTCCTTCCAACATTCTTATTATTTCCTTCCATCATTCTATGTTTTTAGTAAATTATGACATAGATATATTTATTCATTTATTTATTAATACATGGCAAGTGATATTTCAAGTGACCAGTCTGTCTCCATTTATTTCCAGCTTAAAATTCTTGACACCTCATTGTCATTCGAATTTAAGCCAAGATTCTTAGCATAGCATCCAAGAGTCCCATGACTAGACTTCTATCTAATTCACTCTTCAACCTCTTATCTGAACAATATATACTAAATATGTACAAAAATTTCAATTTCCTGACTTCTTTTAGTTTTTTGAGAATACAGCACTTTTTTTCAACACTGTCTTTCTTTGCTTTTGCTGCCCATTATTTGACCTGAATCTTTCACTCTTTTTCCCCAACTCATTTGGAACTTACCTGCTAATTTCTTCAAAAGAAGTCTTCCTGGTTATTCCTGGGTTTAAGTGGGACTCATTCTCAGTCCTCTGAATGCTTCTAATTCTAATGTCTAGTTATTAGGCAAAATACAGTAAGTTCTGACTCAAAGAGACCCTAGATACAACAGAATAAAACATTGCCTGGGGTCATCTTTACAATTGTTATATTTGAGCCCATTGTTGCAGTCACTTTGTCAATGCATCTTATTTAGGATCTTTTTCTCTGACCCTTTAACTTTACTAAACCTGATATCCTTTTCAGTGGCCTGATCACTCCTTACAAGGTGTCCAAAACACTTGAGGCAAGTCTGCCTCTAACTTTACTAAACCTGATATCCTTTTCAGTGCCCTGATCACTCCTTACAATGCGTCCAAAACACTTGAGGCAAGTCTTGCCTTCTCTTCTAAGGGTATTTTCATAGTACTTCCTGCTACAATATTTTGTTTCTTCTTTTGGCAGTCTTTTCATGGTTCTTTTGATATTGTTCTCAGGACCATAATTCAGATGACAATAAAATTTCTTCAATGTTCCTTACTCATTATCCAGCTTTCACATAGCATATGAGGCAATTGAAAATATTCTTGCTTGAGTAAGGTGGTAGACACTAGACTGTTCTGATATCTAGTCTATCATTAATAGGATTTTATTGAAATAACATGTTTATCCTGTGCCTTTATAAACAGACTGAAAACTTTTGAAGGGGAGGGACTAAGCCTCAGTCCTTTTTGTATCCCTTGTTTTTAATATTGACATAACACAGAGTGATTGGCTTAGAAAGAACATGTTGAATTGGACTGAGAGTTGGAAATCAGGATCCTTTGTTAACTTATCTAGGTGTCCATGGAATCATGGACATGAAATTCATGTCATTCCCTAGTGCTGCAGAGCCAAGGGATAAAATCAATAAAGAAGTTCAGGTCATGCCTGAGGAACCGCTGGAATCAGATTATCTTAAGATAATTAACTGCCTATAATTAAGGCAAGGCTAACAGTAAAATTTTAAGCAATACGCAGACAGACAGTTAAAGTTCTGTGACTGAAGAAACATAACCCCAGCCACCCCTCATCACCCACCCTCCCCGATAATAGATATTGAGGTGGCTTGATTTAGACAAGCCTACAATCTGCCTGGAAGGCAGTTCCGGGAGGCATGACTAGCCATGAACTTATCTGGAAATAATCACAGCCACAGGCTTTGCCTGAGTTGGGAGCTTCAAACAAAGTCTGAGCTGGCTTTCACTATTGCAGCTCCCTTGTTCACAGGCTGCTGCAGCAAAGAGCCCTCTGAATAGGTCGAACTTAAATCTAATATGGAATACAAATCAGAAATTCCCTTTACCTCTAGTTAAGGGAGTAAATTGTAGGTTAATTTTGAGTAGTAAATTGAGAAGCCGTGGAGAGAATGCAGTTTAGAATTAATGTCTTTCTTTTCCCTCCAACAGTTTTATTGACATATAATTCTCATATTATGCAATTCAATAGTTCTATAGCATAAAGAAGTACTTTATAATCAGTCTTAGAACTATTTCTTCATTCTTTTTACTTATTGTTATTAACTTCCTATTTTCTCCTAACCTCCCCTGCCACATCTCCAAGAAGCCATTAATCAAGTTATTTCCCTATAGATGTATGTATCCTGGATTTCATATACAGAAAAGCATTGAATCAAACAAACAAAAAATTAACAAGAAATACAAAGTAAAATAGATAAAACCCTCAATTGAAAAGAAAGTAGACACTATTAAACACTGAAGCAAATTTAAAAGGATCATAAGAGAGATTAAGTGATAGAGTGCTAATTTAACCTAACTGTATGTGTAACAATCCACTTTCCAATGTATTTTGCATGTGAAAAATACTATTCACATCCCTGGTCTATAGACAGCAGAAATTCACCAGAGGCTTAATTTCCTCAGTTTTTAAAAATGAATACAAGTTTGAATGGATCAAAAGGGAGATCAAATAAGATACTACATTTTAACCTATCTATATCTACCATAATCAATTTGCAACACTCTCTGTCTTATAATGAGTCTATTCACATCAAAGGGAATTCCTGGAGGTATAATCTATGTGTAGATTCGGCAAATGGATTTGGGGCTTCCAGTGTCATCCATAAGTTTCTGCAAATCAGCTATTCAAATCAGCAGTTCAAAATTTAAACTCTGATATAATTCCTTCTTCGGGATTTGGATTATCCTTGAGTCACAAAGACTAGTGTGCTTCTTCCATGTAGACTTAATTGATGCCTCACTTAGGTAGTTGCTGGCTTGAAAACAAGTCTTTAAGATTCTAGGCACTATTCTTTCTGATCGTCAGAGACCATATAACTTCTTTACAACACTTTGCTATAGCACCCATACTTTCAGTGATATCTTGATGAAGTCAAATATTAAGTAGGACCATGTCTTAACAACTAATTAAATCCAACTTTCTTTTCACACAACACACATCTAGATAGGGCATCCACATCACTAGAAAAAGTAGGATAGAAATTTCTTGTAAAATTGGTTATCTGGTCCTAGAAACTAAGCATATATATGAAAGTACTGTGATTTTTATTTGTGTGGATTTCAGTCAAATTGGTATCCGTGTATAAACAAAGCTGAAATGCCATTGCAAAGACAAGGTATTGCTGCATATGTTTTGCTTTATAGTAGGGAATGCTTCCCTGCTGGGAATTTTCTCCAAAGTGTAGTATCTCTGTGAGGGGGAAAGGTTATTAATGACCAGAGAGAGGAAAATGACCAATATCTTTCAATAAGGCAACCCAGGCATTCAGTAATGGATCTGAATAAAATCTCACCAGATGTTATATCCTGTATCTTTGGCTCTTTCTAGAACACCAAACAAAAATATAGCTGCTCTGCTTCCACAAATCTCTCAAAGGTCATAGTGTGTAATGGTGGTAGTTCTGGAAGGAAGCTCTGTTTTATCCAAGTCCAATGTTTTCTCTACCCACAAAGGATTTCATCTTCAAAGTATTTTTTATAAATATTAACTTGTGAACGCTCTGACTTAACTGTGTGGGATGAGAGCTGTAGTCACGTCCTGCTCCAGTGAATAAATATGAAGAGGCAAGAAGCCAAGATGGGTTATTAATTATGGTCAAAGAGATGCTGGACTTTGTCAGAGAAGGTCAATGAGGGTCAAAGCAATATTATCTCATTTTTAAAAAATTGATAAAAGGTCCTGTAGTCAATTACTGCCTCTCAAAAACTATCACCTAAATTTGTAAAGCCATCGAATGGCTTCCTGTTGTTGTTAGATATTATCAAATTAATTCCCATTCCTAGCCACTATATGTGCAACAGAACAAAATATTACAAAGTCTTGTGCGAGTCTCACAATTGTTGCTTTGTTTGAGCCCATAATTGCAGCCTCTGTGTCAACTATCTCATTGAAAATCTTCCTCTTTTATGCTAATGCACAATTTTACAAAACATAATGTCCTTCTCTAAGGATTGTTTCACTCTGATCATATGTACAAGGTACACGAAACCAAACCTTGCAATCCTTGCTTCTATTAAGCATTTTGGCTGTACTTCTTCCTAGACAGATTTGTTTGTTCTGAAGATCCACAGTACTTTCAATATTCCTCACCAACACCATAATTTAAAAGCATCATTTCACCCCCTCATCTTCCCTATTCATTGTCCAGCATTTACATGCACAAGGGAAGACTGAAAATGCCATGGTTTGAGTCAGGCAAACCTTAGTCCTCAAAATGACACCTTTTTCTTTTAAGACTTTAAAGAGGTCTTTTGCAGCAGATTTGCCCAATCCAAATTACTGCTTTATTTTTGACTACTATTTTTATGGAGAGGAGAGAGTAGAGGGTTCTGTAAAGATTACTTCTGTAACGATTACAGTCTTGGAAATCCACAAGGGCAGTTATACTGTCTTATTGGGTCTTATGAATCAAAATTGACTTGATGGTAGTGTGTTTGGCTTTTTATTTTTACAGAAACCAATTGTTGATTCAAATAAAAATTACTATATTTTCTCTACTTATCATGATATTATTCATTGGTCACATTGTAAGATTTTGTTTAATTTTCTTTATGCTGAGGTATAATCCTGAAGTCTTTGATTTTCATCAATAAGTGTTTCAATGCCTCTTCATTTTCAACAAGAAAAGGTGTATTATCTGCATAGCACAAGCTGTTAATGGATCTTTATTCAATCTTGGTGACAAGTTCTTCCTATAATCCAGTTTTTCAGTTTATTTGCTCGGCATACCCATTTAATAAATTTGATGAAAGAGTCAAACCTGATGCACACCTTTTATGATTTTAAACTGCCCAAGAGACACTTGTTCTGTTTGAGCTATTTCCCCTTGGTCCCCAAGTTGCATAGGGCTCAATATTTAGAATACATTTAAATTTTAAGAATTTTTAACAAGAGACCCATCCCGCACTTTCATGTGGCACTGGGACCTTAAAGTCATGTAGCCCATCATACTATAATCTTTTCATGATCCTTCATATCTTTGCATTTCTGAAATCATGCACTGTCAAATCTGAGTGCATCCTTTATGGGACATACAGAATGTGGAATTATTAAACTTTAAATCCATGTATGGAAATATGGTAAATCTTTAACACCTCTTCTGGTTCATGTGCTGTACAGAAAGAATAGGTGGTGATTTCAACTTAAACATAACTTTGAGAAGTTATGGGCAGAAATAAGGATGTATAACCACCAAAGTATCTCATATTTAACCTCTAACTATTCCAACTTTTAACCTACTCAAGGTTCATGCTAAAACAAGAAGTGCCCAAGGGCCAAACTTTCAGGTCCCATCAGGCCTGTGAAAGAGACACACAACTCTTCTTCGTACTTTCATTGGTAGGAAGGTTCTAGAAACAGATATTGAGAGAATACTAGTGTGGTGTAGGAGGCAGAACCTAATCCAACTCATTCTTTGCAGCTCCTAACAGCTGTAGAATGTTCTCTTCTGTCAAATATGCAGTTCTGATTCTAATTAGGCCTTAAAAGAAACAGGGACCTATGAAGCCAATTGTGCACTTCTAGCTCCTCATTGTAGCTTTCTTGAGGTCTTATACCCTTCATAAGAGAGTGTTTAGTATACATTTGACAATAAAACTGGTTCTACTTGACCTACTCCTTTGGGTTGCAAAAGAGCAATGAAATGGGGCTATAGGTGAATTACAAACAATTCTTATGGGGAAGTTAGAGGCATATTTCCTTTAGTGGCGACTGTCTAGGCTTTACAGAGGAAAAAGGGAAGAGAGGTAGTTCTTTCATAATTTTAACTTTATTGATAGCATTGATAAAAATAAGCATTCCTATTAAAAACATTCACTAAATAACCTTGAATGTCTTTTCTGGCCATGGAACTCTAATGCTGGCTGCAGACTCTAATAATCCTTAGAAAACACAATCTAGCTTGACGTCTGGATTTGGAGTTTAATCCTTAGGAAACATAATGTAGCTTGAAGCATACCTACAGGATTTTGAGGGAGGGATTTCTGAACCATATTGCCAATATTTGAAAAGTGCTAGCTTGACTCTGTAACTCTGGGAGAATCTTTATAAATATTGTGTTGAATAGATAAACTATTCCAAATTATTCTTCATATAGATTGAGTAGAAGAATATGAGAAGTAGGCTTGTATCAATTTTATAACCTGTGCATGAGAATGAAAACTTTTGTTCTATTTGGTACATAGATTTTTGGAAAAATAAAATACAACTAATTTTTCAAAAAAAATATTTGTGTATATTTACTAGCATACTAACTTCAGCATCACAGTGTCAAGCAAGACAGCAATGAGATGATATTTAAAGGCATGGCAGATAAAATAGCCAACCACAAATTGTATTTCCAACAAAATTGTCTCTGAAATATGGCAGTGGAATTAGGATATTTCCATTGAAGTTTTCTGCCACTGTTGGTTCTATATCCAAAGAATTCCCTTTATTAAATGTTTAAGAGCTAAAATAGAACTTTGAGAAATAAGATATACCTGACCCCCAAAGTATTTTTATTACCTCATATGTGTGATTGGATAATGAATTAAAAAGCTGGAAGAAGAACTGATGTTTGGAATTATAGTGTTGGCAAAGAATATTCAATATACCGTTGTGTTAATCCGGGTACACTAGAGGAACAAATTCAAGGACATGTATATCGATATAAGGAAAGGGTTTATATACAAAAGGAATGGGACATGGAGAAAGCATCCCAGCTCAGTCCAGTTCAAAGTCATAAGTCTGAAATTAACCCATATGCCCGAAATCAGTCTATAAAGTCTTCTTCCGACTCACGAAGTCACAGGTCAGTGGGTACAGAATCCCGGTGCTGGCAGGGCACCTCGCCTCCAGGGCTCAGGGTCCATCAAAAGCAGAAGCAACTCATCATTGGTAGAGATCTCCATCTGGCCGCCCCAGTTTCTGATATCTGGCTCCATCAGGGCAAAGCTGTGTGATCTCTCCGCGGGCTCCTCCAGCTTCTCGAATGCTGCCATCTTGTTTTTCCCGTGACTCATAGCCTGTGAGACTAACTCCCAATCACTGGGGAATATAGCTTCTCATCTTCATGAGGGAAATATCGTGAGATTTCCCAGAAGTCTCAGGAGAAAGGCATGCCCACATAGAGGCCTCATTGGCTACTCAATGGCTATCTCCAGATTAACAGGTTAGACTCCACCCCTACATTTCAATCATAAAATTAACATAAGCGCATGACTGCCACAACCGTGGACTGCCAGAAATACTGTTAGAATCCTTTTCAGGAATGGAATTGTCCAGAGACTTTGCCTCATGTATTTTGTGTATGATATCTGAAGGTAGCAGTCCCTGCAGAAGGACAGCATGCTTATTAAAGTAGAGGTTCAGTGAAAAAGAGGAAGACCATCAAGGAGGTGGAATTATACAATGGCTACAATAATGAGCACAAATATAGCAATGTTATGCATAAAGTCACTATGAGTGAGAACTGATTCTATTAAGCCTAATAACAATGAGTGTTCTTTTGATGTCTTTCAGGTTTTTTAAAAAAGAAGAAACCTTTGCATTGTGAATTATACTGTTTTACAGAGACCACTTGTTTAATATTTGAAAGCTCATACATTTATTTTTCAGCCCATCTATTGCAATCACCTCAATGTATACCATCATTTATCCCACCTCCTCATTTTATTTTTCTGTTTTTATTCCTCCTTCTTTCCTAACTCTCTGAACTTTTACCTTTGGTAAATAAATTTAAATGATTGCTTATTCTAACACATATAGATCTTTGATCCATCTTGAGTTAGTTTTGCTATATGGTGTAAGATTGAAGTTCATTTTCATTCTTCTGCAAGTGTGTATCTAGTTTTGCCAGCACCATTTGTTGAAGAGAATATCTCTTCCCCATTTAATATATTTTCCCTTTGTCAAATATCAATAAATGCTTTCAAGGATGTGGAGAAATTGGAATACTTATCTGTTCCTGTTGGGAATGAAAAATGTTGTGCATTGTAGAAAACAGTGTGATAGTTCCTCAATGATAGAAATACTGTGTAACCTATAAATCTACTTTTAAGTATATGCACAAAAGACTTGAAAGCAGAGACTAAGTTGATACTTGCACATCAGTATTCATTACAGAATTATTCACAAGTGTTCAAAGGTGGAAACAATCTATTTCAATCAGCAGATGAGTGGATAAATCAATGATGATATATGCATACAAATGGAATACTATTCATCTGGTAGAATAAAGAAAATATTGATGAAACATGCATATATTATATTAGTATATATTATGCTGAACAAAATGTGTAAGTCCATTATAAAAAGATACATTTTGTATGATCTCAATTATATTAAAAGAAAAAATGAGCTTATCTACAGAGACCAAAGCTAATTAATGGTTGCTAGGGTTGTGACAAGGGTGAGGGGGATAATGTTGATGGAAAAATAAGGTCGATTAAGGGTAAGGTTGCACAGATCAGTGTTGTAATTGCTGTCAATAGGTTGTATACTAGTAAGAAGTTGAATTGACAAAATATAGCGTGATAGATAAATTTAAAATAATAACAAAACATAGGTTCTAAGGCTGATTATAGATAACCAAGAAGCTTATCTAATTTGATTCTTTGACTTAGAGATGCTTCAAGGAACATTCCAGTTAATTGATCTAACAGCATGCTCAGTGCTTCTACTTCCTAGTTCACTGTGTAATATATGAGTGTCTTAAAAGTTTGCAAGTGGCCATACAAGACCCCCAAATTGGTTACTACTCACTCTAAGCAACTGAGTAAAAAGAGTTCGGAATAGGAGAAGGATATAGAATATGTGATTTATTACCTCCATGGTCAATTTCCTCCTTTTCCAGGACATCAAAAGAACTAGGTAGTGCTCAGCTGGCAGTACAGAACATTTTGATCAAAGATTCCATGCAAAAATACTGATCAAAAAGGGAGAAATCAGAATAATCTGAAATTATCATGGACTTTCTAGAACCATGAGGGCTGGATTAATGTTTCAAACTCCTATGTGTGATAATTGTTGAACTTTAAACCAGAAAAGGAGTAGTAGATGCAAATAACACAGATTAAAAGTGAAATATGTGATGTCACAAGAGAACCAACTAAAATTAAAAATATAATTACAAAGCACTATGAAAAACAACTTCAACAAATTTGACAAAATAGAAATGGAAGTATTTCTAAAAGCACACTATCTACTTAAACAAACACAGATTAAAGTAGATAAACTGAAAAGACCTATAACAAAAGGCAAAATTGCTCAGGTCATTTAAAAAATTCCAACAAAAAAGTCTAGGCCGAGACAGCTTCACTAGCTAATTTCAGAGTGGAACTGGAACCAATTCCACTCAGACTATCTAAAGAATAGAAAACTCATGAATACATTATGAACACAATCCTGGTAGTGAAATTAGACAGAAACATTAAAAAATTATGAAGCAATATCCCTCATGACCCTAGATGCAAAAATTGTCAATAAAATTCTAGCCAATATAAAAAAAATGCATCATGACCAAATGGGACTCATAACAAGTACTCAAGGGTGGTTTAATATTATAAAATCAATGTAACTCACCACATAAATAAAACAAAAACAAAAATGAAACCACACAGTCATATCTATTGACACAGAAAAAGCATTTGGCAAAATCCAAAGTCCATTACTACAAAAATGCACAATAAGACAGCAACAGAAGAGACATTTTCCAACATAAGAAAAGGCACGTAAACAAAACCAACATCCACCATTAGTCTCAATGGAGAGAAACTAAAAGCATTCCTCTTGTGAAAAGGAACCAAAAAGATGCCAAGCAGTAGGAGAATGGATAAATGAACATTAGTACTATACAAAATGAATTACTATTAAAAGGTTAAAGAATAATGATAATCTATGAAATGCCTCTTAATAGGGTGAAATTAGTCATAAATGGAGTGAAATTAGTCATAAAATAATAGTGTATGAGACCACTGTTATAAACATTTGAGAACAGGTTTTTCCACTGTTTATAAAAGAAGCACTATCTGATGTTTACCAGAGTGGGAAGGTACATAATGGGCTAAAGGGTATACAAGTGTTAACTTGAGTGGAGGGAAGCACAATATATAATAATAGTGCACTCAGCAGAAAATAATAAAGGAAGGAGAAGAAACTGGAAGGAATGTAGGAGTTACAGGAAACAGACAAATATTATTATATACACAATCCTACAGTAGGTGTGATATATGAGAAGATGATTAGATCAACACAGAGATAAAATAGGTATGGGAGAGAGAGTGGGAGCATACCCGCAAATAGTTTTTCAAAAGAATAAATATGTGTATTTATCTTTTCTGCAAATATATCCACAAATGTGGTGGAACTTATTGGTGGCAAAGTTATGGAAAACTTTGTAAGCATAACCTAAAACTCCTTGAGGAATTAGCCACTGACACTGGGAAATCAAGGCCAGTCTTGAGAGACCACAAACTTAATTGGTATAACATAGTTCCCCCCCCCCAAAAAAAACCCTTAGTTCCAAAGACAATGTTGTACATCCTACTTAAGGTTAGTAAAAAAATATGAGCAATCAAATAAAATTCACCTATTGATCTATCCCTATCCAGTGGGAAGAAAAGTCGTAGTACATTGAGGGGATGAGTTGAAAAAAAAGGGGGCATGCATTTTAAAATGTGAAACTGATCATCTGCCCTGTGAAACTTTACTAAATTCATAAAAACTTTTTAAAAAGCACCCTGTACAGTCTTCTGAAAATCTAACAAGCTTAACTATAATAAAATGTCTTGATTAAAAATAACATGTCTTGAATCAGACACATCTTAGACCTCTTCAAAATCTTTTCTCTTTAATAATTAAAATAGGTCTTGCCCAGCAAATTTTCATAGTACAATGTGTCACTTGATTTATTGACTACTACTTTCATGAGTAAGAGAGTAGGAGAGGTTTGTATTTTGTCACCATACTTCCTCAATCTATATGCTGAGCGAATCATGAGAGAAAGTGGATTATATGAAAAAATAATGTAGTCTTAGAATTGGAGAAAGTATTATTAACAGCCTGTGATATGCAGATAACACAACCTTGCTTGCTGAAAGTGAAGAGGAATTGAAGCACTGGCTAATGAAGATCAAGGATTGCAGCCTTCAGCATGGATTGCAACTCAGAGTAAAGAAGACCAAAATCCTGGACCAATAGTTAACATCATCATAAATGGAGACAAGTTTGAAGATGTCAAGGCTTCGTTATTGCTGGGATCCACAATAATGCTAATGAAAACAGCTATCAAGAGATCAAAAGACAGTTTGCATTAGGTAAATCAGCTGCAGTTTTCTTTATGGTTCTGAAAAGTAGTTAACTTTAACAACCAAGGTGCACCCAAACCATGGTATTTCAATTACATCATATGCAATGTGGAAATTGGATATTGAATAAAGAAGACTGAGGAAGTTTTTTTTAAAAAAAATAGGTATATGAAACCAAGGATTGATGAAACGATAGAGAAAGCAAGTAGAATAAGTGAGTAGGGGGCAGGAGGGTACAGTGGTGGTGTCGGGGGAAGGGGAGACAATGTCAAGGAGTTCATGCAAATAAGAAATATTTGAAAACTGATGGTGGTAGCAAATGTATAATTCTACTGGCCTTGATTGAACTATGGAATAATATAATAATATATGATATAATATGATATATTATATATGATATAATGATATATATGATATAATGATATTATATATGACACAATATATATGATATAATAATATATGATAATACAATTACTGCATATGTCACATATATATAAAGACCGAAGGAGAATTGATACATTTGAATTGTGGTGCTTGTGAAGAATACTCGAATTACTATGGACTTCCCAAAAGGACAAACATCTGTTCTGGAAGAAGTAAAGGGTAAAGTGCTCCTTAGAGGCAAGGGTGCTGAAACTTTACAAACTTAGGATATGTTGTCAGGAGAGACCAGTCCCTTGGAAAGGACATCATGTTTGGTAAAGCAGAGGCAGAGTGAAAAAGAGGAAGTCCTTCTTGATGGATTGACACCATAGCTGCAAACATGGGTTCGAGCACAGGAACAGCTGTGATGATGGTGTTGGACCAGGTCATGTTTTGTTCTGTTGTGTATAAAAGCTTAAGTGTTGGAACAACTAATAAGAACTACAACTTCCATGATCATTGATTATGTGTCCAACTAAAATGAAATCATTGAGATTTTGAGCTTTTCTTCAATATTCATGAAGTTATTCAGGTGTAAGGATTATAGTCCAGTTTTGAGAATTTTTGTTTTCTTTGCACAGAAAGCAAAGTTGTATCATCTGCACATCATGGAATGTTAATGAGCCTTCCTCCAATCCTGATACAGTCTTCATACAGTCTAGTTTAGCATGTTCTTTGAATAAGCATGGTGAATGACAACAACCCTGACACACAAATTTCTGATTTTAAAGCACGCAGTGTCCCCTCTTTCTTTTGTAATGATTACTTTACATGTCTTATAATTACCATTTGTCTCAATGTGATCCATAGTTTTTTATGATCCACAAATTGAATACTATTGCATAGTCAATAAAACATAAATATGTTTTGATGTTCCCTGCTTTCAACCAGAACCTATTTTATCTCAACAATTATATCTCTTGTTCCAAGTCCTCTTTTGTGTCTGGTTTGAATTTCTGTAAGTTTTCTTTTGATGTAGTGCTGCAATCATTTTTTAATTATCTTCAGAACTATTTTACTTGCATGTGGTATCAATGCAATTAAATTCCACTCTGTTGGGTCATTTTTCTTTGGAATTGGTTCCAGTCAGTTGACTAGATAAGACTAGCAAGAGATCCCAATGCTACATCAGTTTTAAAAAACATTTCCATTGGCATTCCAAAAATTTTTGTAGCCTTCTTTGGCAATAATGACTTCAGAACAGCTCAGACTTTTTTAATACCATTGATCATATGCTACCACTTGAAATAATTGAATGTTGTCAAATTCTTTTGGATACAATGAGTTCTTCTTTTTCAGAATTAGGACTATTTATTTATTTATTTATTTATTTATTTATATTATGTTCTCCCCCCCCCAAAAAAAAAAAAACAGTTTTATCGGCACATACTTTGCATATTATACAATTCAATAGTTCAATTGCTCAATCATATCAAATGTACACTCACCATCAAATTCATCTTAGAGCTCCCCACCCCACCCCACATGGTTAAAACACCTTTAAAATCAGTCGTGCACTTACAATCCGGTCTAGTTCTCTCTTCATGCTCTCACCTGCATTATCTATTTCTGAAATCCCCATTCTCTCCCTATCACCCACCCCCACCCCTGCTTTCTCTATAACATCATGTATCCATTATTCTCAGTATACATCCACTTGCCCTGTGTTTCACAGGTAGGAATACTAAGAGAATACAATAAAAACAGAATTGCACTAAGGTTGTTAGGCTATATAAGGGGATAAAGGCAAAAATACTAGTAATGTGTAAAAAGGAAACAAGCCAATGAGGCAATTTCTGTCATGCCATGGAACAAGTAAGAGATATTGCCCCCAGTACAAATTCTGGCTGAGTCAATTGGAGGATCAACTGGCCAATCAAGATTACAATGTTCTCTGTCTGACAGTAAGGTTGAGACTCTTGCCTTTGGCTAGAACAGACCTTCCAGCAGTTCAGTCTGATGAGATACTATGCAGGTACGTTTGGGGTTGGCTTCCACTGTCCTCCATAGCCTCCTACAAATTGGGTGTTCATCATTTTAACTCTGATACTTTTATCTTCACAATATTTTAATTTTGTAATTGTCATCTTTAGATCACACAAGCTCTTATGCTTCTTTCGGGTGGACTTAGTTGACTCCTCACTTAGATGGTTTCTTGTTTGAATACAAACCTTTAAGACCCCAGACACTATTCCAATTTTCTAGTTGATAGCCAGGTACCATCTTCTTTATTCAATACTTTGATGTAGCTCCCTTATCTTCAGTAATCTTTTTGTGAAGGTAAGTATGGAGCAACAATGATATAGGAACTATGATCTGTGATTTTTAAAATTTTTCTGTAACTTTGGAGTTAATACACATGTCATATATTTCCATAATTCATTTATGTTAAACATGATGGTACAATTGCTTCCACAATTAGTTTCCAAACATGCTTTTCCTTCATGGACTTCTTGACATCATCTCCCTCTAATACTGCCCACCACTCCTCTATATCCCCCCCAAAAAAACAAATCATTGCTATATTTGTTTTCCCTATAAGTTCAATGTTACTGAAAAACAGAGAAACAAACTTAACAACTTCAAGTGGGGCTGGCTTCAAGTGGGTGACTCCCAATAGCTGAAGCCACTGACATACACCTCAATATGAACAGGCATAAGCAAATATAATAGAATGACCATCACAGGAACTCTGAATAATATGTATTTTGATATAGCATGTAGGGTGTTGATGTAGAAAGATTGTGTCCACCAACCTTGCTCTTGGTACAGCTGTCTTCTGTTTCCTTAGACACCATGTTTTTTTTTGGCTTAATTCCTTAGGTTATAAGTGTGTCTGAGGTAGTGTCCAGTTCACCTTGGGGGGTTCACATATGAGGTAGAGCTGATGTAGCTTTTGGAGCTTGCCATACTTCCCGAAGGTCCAGGATTCAGTGTCCTGTGGCACCTGGTCTGGGTTTCCCATGATACCCCCAGATGCCCTTGATGAATTCTGCCCATCCGCTGCATGCCACTAAAGACCCTGCCCACCTAATATTCCCAAGAGCATCTTCAGTCTCTGTTCTCCCCAACCTGTGGTCAGCCCTCCCCTCCACTCCCCTCCCCTCCCCTCAACAGAAATGCACCTATGTTCCTTCAAACTTGTTCATTTCCTCTCCCCACTCCTATGCTGCCATTCCAATCAATAAACCTCATCATTCTGACAAGGCCACCTCCCATTCCAGTGGACCCCAACCTAGATCCACATGGCTACCACTCAGCAGACAGCCTCCTCCCCCTCTTCCCTGTCCAGTGATCTCAGCTATTGTGTGGTGCCTTCAGACCAAAAGACCTACCCTGTACTTACCTGAAGCAGACGATTGGCACTGGGATGGCCCTTTACCAGGCTGTCTGAGTTCAGGCCAGAAGACTGGATGGCCAGAAGGCGTGATCTTTTGCCCATTTTGCTGCTTGTTGCTACTGAAGTGGACTCATACAGTATATGTCCTTTTGTGCATGATTAACTTCACTCAGCATAATGACTTTCAGATCTCTCCACAACTTGAGTTGTTTTATGATTTTGTCACTGTGTTTTATGGATGTGTAGTGTTCCATTATGTATATGTACCAGAGCTTTTTTTTAATCCAGTCTTCTATTGATGGTAATTTAGACTGTATCCAGCTTCTTGCTATAGTGAACTGTGTTGTGATAAACATGGGGAAGAAAAAATTTTGAGCTATTTCTTATTTCATTGGCTTTATGCCCAGTACTGGTATTGCTGGATCATATGGTAATTCAATTTCCATATTTTTTAGGTATCCCCATATGGCTTTCCATAGTGACTGTATATATTTAAAAGCCCACCAACAGTAGATTTCACCACACCCACTTCAACATTTTTTGTCCTGAGTTTTGTTTTGCTTTGAATCGGGCTAGAGTAATGGATGCTATAAGGTATCTCATGGTTTATTCAACACGCACTTCTGAAATGGCTAATGACCAGGAGCATTTCCTGAAGTGTTTATTAGCCAGTGGAGTGCTAACCTTTGTGAATTGTCTGTTCAGGTGTTTGGGCCACCTTTTCAGAGGCCTTTTTTTCTTCTTGTCCACTTGTACAATTCTTTAGATTTTAGGAATTAGTCTTTTGTCTGTTATGTTGTTGCTAAATTTCTTTTCCCAGTCCGTGGACTCTCTTTTTACATTTTTAATAAGGTCTTGCAATATACGCAAGTGTTTTATTTTTAATAGGTCCCAATCATCTATTTTATCTTCTATGGAGTGAGTTACCTTGGTTAATTTGGATAACCCATGAGTTCCCTGTACTAGGGCTCCTAGTTTTGTTCTGATTTTCTCATAGAAGATTCTGATAGCTTTGGGTTTTACATTTAGGTCTTCGATCCACCTTTTGTGCATGGATTGAGTACAGGTATTACTTCATTCTTCTGCACATGGATATTCAGCTTTTCCAACACCACTTATTGAAGAGGACATCTGCTTTTCCTTTAATGTTTTCTGGGTCTTGGTCAAAAATCAGCGTCTGTATGCAGATGTTTTTATTTCTGAGTTTTCTGTCCTAGTTCATTGGTCCATGTATCTATCATTATACCAGTACCACGCTGTTTTGACAACTGTAGCTGGTTTTCAGGTAAGATAGAGCAAGAGCACCTACTTTATTCTTCTTTTTCAGGAGTTCTTTGCCTATCCTTGGCATCTTCCCTCTCCATATAAAGTTGGTTATATTTTTCCATTCATTTGAAGTATGATGTTATGATTTGGTTTGAGGTTGCATTGAATCTGTATTTTACTGTAGGTGATATTGACATTCTCACCATATTGAGTCTTTCAATCTACAAACATGGGTTGTTCTACCATTTGTGTAGCTCCCTTATGGTTTCTTGTAGAAGTATTCTATTGTTTTCTTCATACAGGTCTTTGGGTTTGGGGGAGTTAAGCTTATTTGTAAGTATTTCAGCTTCTGCATGGATATTGTGATTGGCATTGCGTCCTTGATGTCTTTTTCAGCATTCCCAACTATAGGAAATCAATTGATTTTTGCTTGTTAGGATTTTTTTTTCCTGCTACACTACCAAACTCCTCTATTGTTTCCAGTGATAGTATAACACATTTACAAAAGTTCTTTGAATTGTCTGTCATGCTCTACTTGTAAAACAGTTGCTAAGTATAGCAATGTCATCGTATGAATTAGTGAAAGTCATTCTAACCTCACCCCACCTTCCCCAAATAACTCTGAAAATGAATGGCTTGGTGATTGGATTGTGTATACTTTCTATAGATTAGCAAAAGACATGTCACCTTTGAGAAGACATAACTTGGGACCATGACACAGAAAGTTAGTAGAATGGAGCTGGATTTCTGTCCTTGTTTGTCCTCTCCCATGAGGATAGGAGAAAACAACAACGCTAAGACCACTGTCAAAACTACATACTACACACTAATAGTTGAATTGGGAACAGAATTGAGTCCCCATTTTGATTTCTTGGACTTATATTTGTGCTGCCAGAAAAGTTTCTCTGAATTTACAGACATTAATTCTGCTAAAGAGACTAATAGATTCTTATTTGTACGCAACCCTCTGAAAACATTTTCCATACTTCGCAATTAAAGTTTATTTAGTGATATCAGACAGATATTACTTGTAATTTCACTGGTAAATAGCTAGAGTGGAATAGATTATCTCTTTTCTAGTGGGATAGGTTGTTCAAAGCAGTGGCTCTCAAGTCAAGCTGCCTGAGTTCATCGTCTTTTTGTGCCTCTTCATAACTGTATATAATCTTGAGCAAGTAATTTGATCTCAATGCCTTGGTCTCCTCATGATTCTAACATCTACTTAATATCTTTGCTGTGAAAATAAAATGAGGCCATACATGTGAAGTACAATGAGTACAGTGTGTCACATGATGAGCATGTAATAAAGATTAGTTGTTGTGATTATGCAGAAATTATCATGTAGCATGTAGTATCTATTCTCATCTCTGAAAAAGAAATGGAAGGGATTTGGAGTAAATGAAATATCAGAGAATTTGAGTGTCTTAGCCAGAAAAATTACAATCATGAAACTGATACTTTCAGATAGAAAGAGACTTGGTATATGCCACTAAGAAAATCAATGTGACTAGAACCCATGTTTCTGCCACTAACTATCTAGTTCCAGACTGGAACTGAAAATGTAGAGAGCAGATAAATATGACCACCAAAGAAGTCATTATTTAAAAGTAATTTCATGAGGATGGTAGGTTGATTTGTTTTTTTCAATTATGCAAACTTCTTTCTCCTTTTTCAGTACCTTGGAAGAATCTGTTCATTATTGCATTCTGTCCCTGAAATTGCTTACTCCTTGTTCTTTTTGTATGATTTTCATAAAATTTTGGATTATGACACCCTGGAATCAAAAATGCAAAATGCATCCAAGCCAGACATGTTAATTGGTGATCTTGATGTTGTCACTAATGTGCCATGGACAAGTCTCATTTCCATTCCAAATATATATGAAATGAAGAGGAAAAATCCAAGCCTCCAATTCCATTCCTCATATATACTACTGTTATCAGTTCAGAATATTTAGTCAGAATTTTAAATTTCATATGTGTGTTTATATATTTGCATGAATAACATTTTGTTTTATTTTTAAAGAAAGAGCTATAGTATAATATCATTTGTCACTTTTAAATTTATTTGTGTTAAATATTTTTAATTTTAAATCAAGGGGGGGGTGTTACATTTGCGATCATCTACTCCAAATTCAACAATTAAAACCACACTTCAACCCCTTCCCCCTTATGCTATCCCATCCTGGCTTTTCTGATTTCTCCCTCTTATAGACGATCATCTTTCTTATTGTCCAAGTCCACATCTGTCAACTTTCTATTACTTTCTCTTCCTATCCATACCGTCTTTAATTGAGAGCTTCCAGAGTCTGTTTACTTTGGTATCCGAGTCTTTGTCTTCCTTTTATCCTTATAGCAGTGGTCTAAATCCCTGCCAAAATGTGCTTTTATGATAGATTAATTTCACTCAGCGTGATGTTCTTCAGGTCGATTTATGTCATCAGATTTGAAATGGCAGTCCCTTATCTGTTGTGTCATTTATAAAGATCTCTTTCCCCAGTGAATAGGATTTCTTTTCATTGTTTTGATGAAGTCTTTTGGTGCGCATAATGTCCCATCTTTAGTAGGTCACATCTGTTTTGTCTTCCACTGTGTGTGCTTCCATCATCATATCTGTTAGTATGCATATTGTCTTAAGTGTATCTCTAATTTCTCTTTGATGATCTTTGTAGCTCTGGGATTTACATGTTTTGCCTTTGATCTACAGTGAGTTTGTTTTTGAAAATGGATGAGGCATATCTCCGGTTTCATTCTTTTGCGGATAGAAATCCAATTTTGCCACATTGATTCATTCTTTTTGCATTTTGAATGTTTTGGCCCTTTGTCAAAGATCAGTGGTCTATAGGTGGATAAATTTATTTGGGGGGCTTCTATTCTATTCCATTGGCCTATATAGTTTTCATTGTACCAGTACTAGGCAATTTTTACTACTGTGAATATTCAATAGATTTTGAGATTGGCATTTAAAAGTTTCCTATTTTGTACTTCTTAGGAAGTCCTTTGTTTTTCCTGGGTGTCTTTCTTCTCCATATAAAGTTATACTTAGTTTTTCTGTTTCTTTAAAAATTAGAGTTGAGATTTGGATCACAATTGCATTGCATTTATAGATTTCTTTGAGTAAAATTGATATGCTCATGATGTTAAACCTGCCTATCCATGAATCTGGTATATCCTTTCATTTATGTAAATTTCCTTTGGTCTTTTCTAGTAATCCCAGACTTTTATTGGTTGGAAGTTATTTAGTGGTATGATGTATTTCATAGGGTGCATGTGTGCTCAATATTGTTATGGTTTCTTTTTCTATGAGGAGCACTGGTGCTGTAGTGGTTTTACCTTGGGCTGTTAATTTCAAGGTCGTCGGTTTAAAATCACCAGCTGTCCGGTGGGAGGAAGGTGAGGTTTTCTACCCTTACAAACAAATTACAGTCTTGGAAACTTATGGAAGTAGTTCTAGCCTGTTCCTATAGGGTTGCTATTAGTTAGAATAGACTTGATGGTAGTATATTTTTATTTTTCTATTGCTCTTTTAATCATTATATGGTGTTCTTTTTTTGTTGCTCATGATATATTTCTGTATTGAAATCTATTTTATTGGAGATAATATCACCATGCCTGCTTTTCTTTTTTGGTTACCATTCACTTGTTTATTTTTTCCCATTCTTTGATTTTTCTAGTCTATATTTGTGCTTTGATTTAAAGTGTGTTTCCTGTAGGCAACAGATCAATGGCTATTGTTTTATTATGCCATTTATTGGCTGGTGCATTTAATCATGAATATTCGGTGATATTATTTCTAGGTAGGTATTTTTCCTTTCATTTTGCTGGGGGTTTGGTGTGGTTTTATTTGTTTCTTTGTTATTCATCTATTTCCAGGCCATTTTAAGTACCTTTTCAGTGTATTGATTTGGGGACAGAATTATCTTATAGGTTGCTTTCTGACTTGTTTGCTGTTTTTGTAGATTGTCTGTCTGAAGTGTTCCCTTTACGTTTTTAATGTTCTTGCTGCAATTCTGGTCCCATTTTTTAAAAATTCCTTGAATTTCTCTCTCATACTTGGGGAACAATTTTTGCTGAATATAAGATTCTTGGTTGATAATGTTTTTCTTTCTGAGTATGTCACTCTACTGTTTTCATGCATGCACAATTTATGCTGAGAAATCCAAGCTTCCTCTTCTTCCTTTTTCTTTGCGGATTACTGTTCATTCTCTCTTTTTCAGCAGTTCTCAGAATTTTATCCTTATCTTTGATTTTGAAGGGTTTAATTTTGATATGCTGGGATGTTTTCCATTTGGGGTCGCTCCTGTTTGAGGGTCTCTCAGCTTCTTGAAAAGTTATTTTATCCTCTTTATGATTTAGTGATGTTTTCTCCCAAAACTTCTTGTACTGTAATCTCTAGTTGTTATTGTATTTTCCTGCCTGCTCTGAAATCTCAATGAGATGTAAGTTGTTCCTCTTGATTGTGTCTCATATAATTATAAGACTGCTATCAGATTTCTTTGCTCTTTTTCTTTATTGTTTCTCTCAATTTTTGCAGTTGAGTAAATTGTCTTCAAGCTGACTAATCCACCTTTCCATTTTTTATTCTATTACTCTGCTTAAAAAATTGGCCACAATGATGTCTAACTCTGCTATTGTATACTTCTGGATTATGATTCAAGATGGGTTTTCTTTTTCTTTTTTTCCCCCTCTCTATTCTTTCAGTTGTTCTCTGGAACATTTTAAAGAATGTGAACATTATTTCTCTAAATTCTATTTCTGGTAGTTCCAGGATGTCATTTTGTTGTTTTTGTCTGGTTTTGCTCTTCTCTCTCTCTCTCTCTCTCTCTCTCTCTCTCTCTCTCTCTCTCTCTCTCTCCATGCATACTCAAATGTACATTTGGGACACAATGGACTCTGTTGTCACAACATCATTGTTTGACTGTTAATGTTTGAAGGGCTTCAGTATCATGTTGGGCATGATTGGGCTTGTCTTGCAGGGTACAAGGATGACTGAAGGCTTCTTTGCCAAGGCACTGGTGTATCCAGGACCTTCCTTGAGGGTGTGAAACCAAAGACCTGCCTCGCTGTGGCAGAGGAATGCCAAGCATCTTATTTACCAGGAAATGAGGATCCCTAGGAGCTTCCTTTATGGGGCACAAGGACATCCAAGTCCTTCACTGTTAGCTTGCAATGAGAGCTGTCCTTCTTTGCTGCAGCATGAGGACCTCCACCACCTCTTTGTTGATGTTCTGGAATACCTGGGTGTTTCATTGCCTGAACACTGTGTGGTAGGTAATTACAAAATTTCATGTAATCTTGAAGATAAATAAAAGAGCAGAAGTTTAGCCAGCAGTTTTCTCATAAGGAGTGCTGTGGGAAACTCTCCCTTCTCTGTAGACTTTCTTCGTCCTGCTGGTTGAACCTGATTGCTGCCACGTATGCGCCATCATTGGATCCGCAGAACATTGCACTCTCTGGTCTGAGATATCTCTGCATTCTGCATCATTGCATATGACTGTGTGGGTCTGAAGACTGATGTATGGACTGGTATTGGACTTTTGGACTTGAGTTAAACTCAGCTGGGATGTTTTCTCCACAGATAATTACTTCTTGATATAAAGTTCTCTCACGTATATACAACTGTCACTAGACTTACTTCTCTAGTCATCCTGGCCTAACACATATAGGTACAACCACAACCTTTTTTTGCCAGCATGTGGAGAAGTCAGGGTACTTCCTTGACAGGTTTTTGGGACAGCCAGCGTTTACTTTGCTGGAATAAGAGCATATTTTTGATCTTCCTTGGTGTATCTCAGGGACTTTCAGGATTTTCTTCCCAGGACGTACATATTCATATATCAATATTTTCTTATTATTCATGTCCATTCTTCCAATTTCCTAGTCTAAACCAAAAACATATCTAAATGTTCATCATAATTTACAAGTAGGATACATTTTGAAACTAAGTACAAATCCATACTAAATCTTGGGAGGACAATTACCATTTGCCAGAAAAATATAACATCTTCATACAATATTACAATGTATTTTGTATTTGTAAAATACTTTTAAAAATACTTCTTTAAAACATGGCTTCTGTTTTAAAGTTTCTGCTGCTCCACTAAATTTAATTTTTTCTCTTTGTATTAATTCTAGTCACCATATTTTAATTTCTATTATAGATTTATTGAGACATACTTCCATAAAGTTCACCTTTTTAAACACACAAGTTAGTGCTTTTTTACTAAATTCAGAGAGATGTGGAAAGCTACAAAATATATTCATTGTCCCCCAAAGAAATTTCATATCCTTTTACAGCCTTTCCTCTTTCTCTCCCCTCCTCCTCTGTAAAGCACTGACCACTTCCTGTCTCCACGTATCTGTCTGTTGTTGTTGTTCGGTGCTTTTAAGTCTGTTCCCACCCATAGTAACCCTCTGTACAATAGAATGAACACTGCCTGGGTCATCCTCAAAATTGTTCTTATGTTTGACCTTATTATTGCAACCACTGCATAAATCCATGGGCGCCTTCCCCTTTTTTGCTGCCCTGCTACTTTCCCAAGCACGGTATCTTTTTCTTGACAATGTATCCTTGCCTTTAAGGAGCACTGTGACTGTATTTCTTCCAAGACAGACATGTTTGTTCTTCTGTCAATCTTTGGGACTTTTAATATTCCTTGCCAGCACTACAATTCAAATGCATCAATTCTTCTTTGGTCTTCCTTAGTCAATGGACAACTTAGTGAATGTAAATACCATGGTTTGGGTCAGATGCAGCTTAGACACAAAGTAACTTTGTTGTTGTTACCACTTTATGCAGTAGATTTTATGCAGTAGATTTATACAACTCAATGATGCATCTTTTGATGTCTTGAGTGCTGTTTTCATGAGTATTAATTGTGGATCTGAGCATTATAAAAGCCTTAAAGACAACTGTAGACTTTTCTCTATTTATCATGATGGGTGCAGCTGTGAAAATTTTGGTCCTCTTTACCCTGAGTTTTAATCAATACTATAGGCTAGACTTGATCTTCATCAGCAAGTGCTTCAAGTCCTCTTCACTTTCAGCAAGCAAGGTTTTGTCATCTTCATATACACTTAACTCAAACTCACTGGTTTTGAGTCCACACTGATTTATAGTGACTCTATAGAACAAGGAAGAACTACCCCCTATGGGTTTCCAAGTCTCTCTTTTATTTATTTTTAATCATTATATTGTGGGCTCCTTCAGCTCTTTTCACAATCCATACATATATCCATTGTGTTAAGCACATTTATGCATCATCATTTTCAAACATTTCCTTTCTATTTGAGACCTTGCTATCAGTTCTTCATTTTCCCTCCCTCCCCCATCCACCCTTCCTCATATAAATCCTTGATAATTTATATTATTATTATTATTATTATTATTATTTTATATGTCTTATGCTGACAGCTGTCTCTTGTCACCCATGTTCCCACTTTTCTGTTGTCCATCTCCTGGGAGGAAATTATGTGCAATCACTATGATCCTTCTCTTACCCCCCTAATATCACTACTCTCATTATTGGTCTTTAGGGGGCTATCTGTCCTGGATTCCCTGTGATGGAGCTCTTATCTGTACCAATGTACATATTCTGGTCTAGCTGGATTTGTAAGGTAGATTGGGGGTATGATGTTGGAGGGAGGAAACACCAAAGAACCAGAGGGAAGTCGTGTGTTTCATTAGTGCTATACTGCACCCTGACTGCCTCATACTTTCCTTGTGACCCTTCTGAAATGGGATGTCCAATTGACTACAGACGGGCTTTGGTTCTCCAATCTGCCCTCACCCTCATTTGTATTGATATGATTTTTTTTGTTTTGAGTCTTTGATGCCTGATAACTGGATCCTGTCAACATCTCATGATAACACAGGCTGATGTGTTTCTTTCATGTGGACTTTGTTGCTTCTCATCTAGATGGCTGACGATTTATTTTCAACCCTGTAAGACCCCTATCAGGTCACCATCAGCTTGTTCAACACCTTTGCCTATGCACACATTTTGTCTTTAGCGATTATATCAGAGAAAGCTAGCATCACAGAGTGGCAGATTATTAGAAAAAGTGTTCTTTTGTTCAGGGAGTACTTGAGTGGAGGCTCAATATCCAGCTGCTGCTTTAATACTTAACAAATAACTATACGTACATAGATCTATTCCCCTAGTGTCATATATAAATGTGTATATATATACGTATATATACACACACCTGTATTTAAACCTCTTTAAATGTCATTTGCCCCCCAAGATTTTTCTTCTATTTTCTTTTTTTAAAAACATTTTCTTGGGACTCATACAACTCTTACCACAATCCACACATACATCCATTGTGTCAAGCACATTTGTACATTTGTTTCCCTCATCATTCTCAAGACACTTGCTTTTCACTTGAATCCTTGGCATCCTCTCCTCATTTTCCCTTCCCTTCCCCCTCCCCCATGAACCCCTGATAATTTATAAATTATTATCATTTTGTCATATCTTATAAATTATTATTATTTTGTCATATCTTACATCATCTGACATCTCCCCTCACCCACTTTTCCACTGTCCACCTGTGTATTTGTGTCCTTCCCTATTTCTGATAGCCTATGTATATCCTGAGCCAAGGTTCTTAGGTGTGTCATGATTCCCTAATTCATAGCCCTAATAGTTTGAGGTTTTATTTCTAGTTCTATGATCCACTTTGAGTTTGTTTTTGTACATAGGGTGCGGTAAGGTCTTCCTTAATTTTTCTACAGGTAATTATTCAATTTCTCTTGTACACTTGTTGAAAATGGTCTCCACTTCCTACTTGGTATTTTTAGGTCCTTTTCGAATATCAGTTGTCTACATGCTGATGATCTTATTTCAAGGGTTTCTGTTCTTTACCATTGGTCTGAGTATATGTCATTATTCCGTGCCATGCTATTTTGGCCACTGTGGCTGTATAGTAGATGCTAAAGTCAGATAAAGCAAACCTTCAAACTTTGTCCTTTTTCTTGAGGAATTCTCTGTTTATTTTGGACTTCTTCATACTTTTTCCAATCCTTTGAAAAAGGATGTTGGTAATTATATCAGGATAGTGCCAACCTTATATAGTGCCATAGGTAAGATTGACATCTTGACTATATTGAGTCTTCTGATCCATGAGCATGATATATTCTTCCATTTGTGGAGGTCAATTTTGATGTCATGAAATAGGTTTCTGTAATTTTCTTTGTATAAATCTTTTGCTTTTTGTTTATGTGTATCCCTAAATATTTATTATACACTGCATATAACAAATCATTGGGTTTCTGTTTGTTGATCTTGTATCTTGTATCACTGCAGCAACCCTGTTATGGAGTTTTTGGAATTTTCAATGCCTAGAATCATGTTGACTGCAAATAACAATTGTCTCACTTCTTTCCCTCACAGACAGACACTTCAATGTCCTTTTGCGGACTTTTGCTCTTAGCTACAACACCTAGTGTGGTGTTGAATAGAAGTGGGGACAAGGGGAGTCCTTTCCTGGTCCCCTTTTCAGTGGGATTGGTTTTGCCTTTTCTGCACTGACTATAATCTTGGATGTTGTCTTTTTATAAATAACTGGTATTATCTTGAGAAATTTTCCTTCCATTCCATTCTTCTTGAGTGTCTCCTTGAAGACTGCCTGGGTGTTGGATCTTGTCAAATACATTTCTATGTCTATCAATATTATCATGTGATTATTATCATTTTTTATCAGCATGATGGACTTTAAGATGTTGAGCCATCCCTACATCCCTGTAATGAATCCCACCTGGTCATGAGGGATGGTATGTTCTATATAATTTTGTATTCTATTGCCCAATATGTTGTTAAGGGTACTTGTATCTATGCTCATTAAAGAGATCAGTCTGTAGTGTTCTATTGCTGTAGGACCCTTGCCTGGTATAGGTATCAATATGATACTAGCTCCTTAAAATGAGTTTGGGAGTTCGCTATCTTTCTATACTCATGAATAATTTTTGGAAGACCATGTCAGCTCTTCCCTGAATGCTTGGAAGAATTCTCCTGTGAAACCACATGATGCAGGAACTTTTTTCGTTAATAGTTTATTCATAATAATATCTATTTCTTATTTTGCTATGGGTCCTTTGTGGTTCTTGACCTATATCTGGGTTAACAAAGGCAAGGATTTGTGATTACCCTTCCTATTCTCATTGTGCTTCATTGTGATTTCTCTTGTTTGATCCCTCATCTTGATTATTGATGTTTCCTCCTTCCTTCCCTTGGTTAAGTTTTCCATTGATATGCTGATTCTGCTGATCCATTCAAAGAACCAGCATTTTTGGTGCATTAATTTTTTGCATTGTTTTCTTGTGTTCGCTCTCTTTTATCTCAGCCCTGATTTTTTTTTTTGGCATCACTGCCCTCAGGTGGTGGGAGTAGGAGGCCCAGCCTTTGCTCCGTGGAGCTGGAATGGAACCTCCATCCCAGTGGCCCGCAGTCCCGTGCACAACCACTACTCAGCCCTGATTTTTATAATTTCTTTTCTTGTGCTATAGAATGGATTGTTTTGTTGACTGTGTTCTAGTTGTCGGAGTTTGTGATAGAGTGACAGTAATAAGTTTCTCTTATTTTTCCTTATGTGTATTGATTGCTATCAAGTTTTTTGTTAGAAAGGGTTCTCTTGAGAAGACAAATCAGGACATTAAAATTTATATATATATTTATATATAAATGCACAATATATTATATATATAATAAACAATTAACTAATCTATAACTATCTGGACATACCCCACACCACTGGACCCCTAGAAATTTTACAGAGGGGGAGGGTGCTTGAAGCTTTGTTGGGTTAATTTCCCAAACTCTTGTACGCATATGTTGTACTAATGAATCCAAAGTCTTTGATACATCCTCCTTGGTTGGTCCAATCAGCATAATGCCATCAATATAATGGACTAGTGTGACATTTTGTGGAATAGACAGGCAATCAAGGTCCCATCGGTCTACACTATTGTACAGGGTGGAAGAGTAGCTATAGCCCCTGGAGAGAGTTGTGAAAGTATATTGTTGCCCCTGCCAGCTGAGGGCAAACTGCTTCTGGTGATTCATCGACACTGGTATTGAGAAGAAAGCATTGGCGAGATCAATAGTTGCATACCAAGTACCAGGAGAAGTATTAATTTGCTCAAGCAATGAGATCACATCTGGAATAGCAACTGCAATTGGAGTCACCATCTGGTTAAGCTTAGGATAATCCACTGTCATTTTCCAGGATCCACCTGTCTTCTTTACAGATGAGTTAAATGAGGATGTGGTAGGAATCACCACCCCTGCATCTTTCAAGTCTTTGATGGTGGCACTGATATCTGCAATCCTCCAGGAAAGTGGTACTGCTTTTGGTTTACATTTTCCTAGGTGATGGCAATTCTAATGTGTCCACTTTGCCTTTCCCTCCATGATAGCCTTTATTCCACATTTCAGGGATCCAATATGGCGGTTCTGCCAATACTAAGAATGTCTAGTCCAATGATGCATTCTGGACCTGGGGAAATAACCAGAGAATGGGTTCAGGAACCCACTGGGCCTCCAGTGAGGCACAGCTGAGCTAAAACTCTATTGATAGCTTGACCTCCATAAGCCCCCACTCTGACTAGAAGCCCTTAGAAATACTTTGGGTCTCCTGGAATTAATATCAGTCAGAACCAGTGTCCATTAATCCCAGAAAAGTTCAATTATTTCCTTTTCCCACATGAACAGTCACTCTTGTGAAAAGAGACAGGTCCCTTTGGGGAAGGCTAGAAGAAAGACTAACAGCATAAACCTTTGGTGATGTAGCAGGGTCCTCCTTCCAAGGGACCCAGCCTTCCCCTCATTCAAGGGATTATGAGTCTGTAAACTGGCTCTGGTCTGGAATTGACTGAGTGATCGTGACTGTCTATCTCCCTGTTCACCTGATCCAGCATTATTCTTTCTATATAGGTCACATAAACACTTAGTATATTTCCCATGTATTTCACTCCAAGGATAGCGTGACTAAGTAGCCAATGCCATAAGAATGAGACAGGGTGCTTTGATTACTACAGAAACCTTGCTGTCTATTATAACCACACCCATGCTCTCTCTGTTTATTCAGTGCTGACACTTGCCAGCTGTCACCATGGAGTCCAATCAGTCCTATAGTGGGCAAATGTCAGATGTCACTTATGGCAGTTCCCACTGTTAATCTTGGTGCACATAAAATAGTAATTACAGGTGTCTTCAGAGATACTGGGGCCCACTTCACAAAGTTGTTCCTTATGGTTGTAGTGAAGGGTATGTCTACAAGACACTCCCATTTTGGGGCCTATCAGAGTATCCTGATAGATCCTTTTGAACATACCAATTTACCTAAGCTTTTGGATACCTTCTTCTACAGAGCACCATGGTGGGTCAGGCACCTCAAGTTGGTCTAATCAAGGCCATCTGGGAGTCCATGCTTCAGTGAATCAACCAAATAAGGAATTGGATCCTCTCCTAGCCTATCTCACTGAGACATTGAAAGAAGAGTCTGTGCTTAGGGGTCCCCTATCCAGAAACTCAGAATAGTCCAATATTACATTTCTTGCACCAGTATTCCACACCCTCAGTTACCATTCCCAGGGATATTCCCCAGGGTTCTGTCTGTAGGATTTTCAAAGATTGAGCTGTTCTTTGTGAGTATAGCACAATTATCCTTGAGTAATCTCCTCAACCTCCCCTTTAGGAGCTTTCTTAGCCTTAATTTTAGTTACAGGTCTAAAAGAAGTGATCAGTGGTGAGTGTGTTTCCTTGGTGTTCTCATTACTGTCTTGTAAGGCATCTCCCACAGGCAATATTACAGATGCAGGTCCACCTGGCATTTCACTTTGAAGAGGTTGATTATTCTGCTCAGGTATGGTTTGTTTTGTTGATTCTGGATTAATACTTTCAGCTGGGAGGGGTGGCTCTATTGACTGGGTTGTTTCAATTGTTACTAGAGGTTCAATATCCTCTTCAGGGTCATCAGCCCATATATTCTCATCTCATGTTTTAGAGTCCCAATTTTTTCTTATCAATTCCCTCACTTTAGTACCAGAAAATACTCTAGATCTACTATTCAGCTGATATTGTAATTCAGCGACTCACATAGTGAGTTTCTGGATCTGGTTCTCAGCAATGTTGGCTCTATTACTATAGGTGAGAAGCCTTTCCTTTGTATCACAGGCAGAAGCGTTTAAGTCTGTAACTCGGTACCTGAGGTATGTTTCTGAGGCCCTGAGGCCATTCTCCTTAATCACACAGTCCATTGTAAGGATTCCTTATACTTGCCATCTTGACAAAACTGGTGGAAAGTATCAAATATATGATCTCCCAGAACCTCTTCTTTAACCAGCACCTCTCTACCGGTGGTGCTACTTTAGTTATTAACTTTGTTATTTCACACCATGGATTAGTAAGAGTGGCAGAATTATCCAAGGCTTTGGGTGTAGATTTAGCACCATCAGTGCTCTTAAGACTAATCAGACAGAAGAGACAATCTAAGAAACCCATATTTATGATTTTATTTCTCTAGGATCACTCCTGGTACCACTTGTGTTAGACAGGGTTCTCTAGAAAAACAAAACCAGGACATTAATATTTATATATGTGTATATTTATGTAGATAGAAAGATATATAGAATAAGAAGTAAAGAGCTAATCTATAAAGCAGTACAAATGTCTCAGTACAATTCACTGGCATGAGACAGTCTTAAAGTCTTGATGGCTGCCGAGTAGTGCTCTGTAGAGCAATTCAGGCTATCCAGCCACAAGCAGCAAACAGCAAGATAGGTCACCAACAGTCAGCCAGAAGACAGAGTCCAAGAGTCCCCAGCTCAAGAGATGTATATTCCAGTAGTGTGGGGAGGCAGGGCTTGAAGGAATCTCAACATACGGCAACACAGTCCACGCAGATTAGGTGTCCAACGGGTAGTGTACCCTGCAAATTGAATCACAGGAAAAACAAGGCAGCTGGCTGGTCCGAAGATCCAAAAGCAGTGGAGAAAGATGAGACTCGCTGAGCCATTTATATCTCTGCCCTTCAATTGATCTCACATATATTCATTGGCTATGTTGTCACAAAAAACCTATGTATCTTCTTTGACCATGTTGTCACAACAAACCTTCCTATCACATTCTTCCTCTGGTAACTGCTTTTTCTGTATCTCATAGGGTTTGGTATGTCATATTCTCAATCTCATTATTTTATAGAAACTTCCCAATTTCCTCTCTAATCTTGGCCGGCACCCATCAATGTTGCAGAAAATCATTATCCATACTCCAAATGGTTGTCCTTGTTTCACTGATCATTCTTTTGTTGATCTCCAGCTTTAAAGCATAGTGGTCCAAGAGGGATGTCTGAATGACCTCTATATGTTTGAATTACTCTGGCTCAACTTGAATTACTCTGGCTTCACCATATGGTCTATTTTTTAAAATGTGTCATGTTCACCTGAATAGAACGTGATTTTTCCCCATTGGAATGGAGAGCCCTATAAATAATCTATCTGGTCTAGTTACATAATTTTAGTGCTTGGTTCTGTAGTCTCCTTGCTGAACTTCTTTTTCAGTGGTCAATCTTTCTTTCTCTGATAATGGTGAATTGAAATCACCTAATATGATTGTTGAGCCTGTGATTTTTTTCATCTTTTGAGTAATTTGATGAGTTTCACAGTTCTCTCATTAGTCACATATATATTTATTATGTTCACTGGTTCCTGGTGTACTGATTCTTTGAGTTTTTGTAGTGTCCATCTGTGTCCATTGTTACAGATCGCCTCCTAAGGTCAATTTTGTCAGATACAACCCCGGCTTTTTAAAGTTGCCATTGGATTGGAATGTTTTCTTCCAGCATTTTATTTTTAGTCGGATTCTTTCTGTGTGCTTAAGATGTGTCCCTTGTAGGCAAAACCTTGATGGGTTATATTTTCTGAGCCAGTCTATTTATTACCCTTTGTTTATTAATGGTTTAATTTAGGCCATTGACATTCAGAGATATTACCACCATCTGTGGATTCATTGCTGCCATCTCAGACCTTTTGTGTCAGGAGTTTTATTATCTCCATTCATCATAATGGGTTGTGGGGGGTGTTCATTCATGTCTTCTTGCCCCCCTCTCTGGCAATGTAATCTTGGTAGCTGTTTTGGCATGTTGACTTCTGGGTGAAATTTCACTATATGATGGTCTCCTACTTATTCTTGGTGGATGTTGATCTTTTGTCCACAGTAAGGTAGCAAGGATTTCTCACAGTGTTTGGTATTTTTTTTCCCACATCACTGCCCTGTTGGGAGTCGAAAGTCCAGTCTTGCTCCTGGAGAGCTGCTACTGGATTTGAAACATCAACCATGTGGTCTGCACACAACCACTGCACAGAACTCAGCTTCAGTGTTTGGTATCTTATAGCATAATCTTTTAATTTTTTTCTTATCTGGGAAGACTCTTAACTCACTATCTATATTAATAAATAGTTTGGCATGGCTAAGGATTCTTGGATTGGCATGTTTTCTTTCAACTTTCAGAAGATGTTACTTCAGTTTCTCTTCCTCTTCATAGTATCTGATGATAGATCTCAGCACATTATTACCTAAGTACCATTATTCTCTTGCTGTTCTTACATTTTCACTTTTTACTAAAATTTGAATATTTATTATGTGTTTTGATATATTCTTCTATGGGGTTAGTCTTATTGTTGTCCCTTCTGCTTCCAGTATGAATATCTGATTCTTATTCATTAAGGTGGGGATGTATTCTTCTAGAAATTTACTCACTACATTATCTTAGAATTCTTTGTTGTATTTTGTGCAAGCATCCTAATTGTCCATTTTCTTAGAATCTCTTATTTATTTTAGGTTTCCCCCCACCTTTTAAATTATCTTCATTGACTGTCTCATTTTTTGAAGTTTGTCTTATTGTCCTCAAGATTTCTGGTATGATTTTCTGCCTCTTCTAGTCTGTTGATGGGATCCATTAACTTGTTTTATGCTTCAATTACCTTTTCCTTTAGTTTTTCTATATCCTTTTTGTGTGTGGAGTTCATCCTCTCTATCGTGGGCTTCATCTCCTTTATTATTATGTTCTTATTTCATCTTGATTCCTTTATATAACGTATATCTCCAATCAGCATTCTGAAGTTTTCTTTTGGTGGCAAATTGACTGGTTCTTCTATGAGCATTGTTAGATTCAGGTCTTCCTCTACTGTTGAGCTTTATTTTTCTCATTTTCTTGTTGAGAGTGTTGATATAGGTTGCTGTCTGCATATAGTTTTGGTGGAACTTGGCATCATATTCCTAGGAGACAGAGGATCCCTGAGCTCCCTCCTTCTCTCTCTGATAAACTGTTAACAATGGTTTAGGGGACTGCGTGTGACTTACCATGGTGATGGGTCAGACTATTCTGAAGGAGAGGTCTTGTCGTGACTTTGTGGCCAGCAGCAGTGGGGGACTTGAACGGTGGGCTGAGGTCAGTGACTATATTTAAGTCACTAGGTCAGGTTGGGATGGGTCAGCAGCTTGGGTGTGGAACTGCTCTAAGCTGGCTGTGAAGTTGCTGGACAAAGTCATGCTACAGAGGTGCCACAAAAGTTTCAGTGGTATAATGATTACTTGGGTGAGCCCCACTTTCTAAAGTGTCCATCTTGCGAAGCTGCAATGCCTCTTTTGCCCCATGGAGAAGCTTTTGGATTTGGAATGGCCCTGCAGAGGCACTGTGGATCTGGATGGGGTCTGTGGAGAAGCCACATGGTCAGGTTCTACAGAAAAATCCAGCCACTGTGGAGGAATACAGATACATATAAGTACTGGAGTTTTCTTCTTGCAGTGATTGGGATGGTTGGAACTCTCCATTCATGGCATCCCTAGCTGAATTCTGAAGATAAGTGCCCTTGAGGCAACGGTGCCAAAACCTTGTAGGGACAGCAGCAGGAGTGGGGGTTTCAGTCACAGAAAGCAAGGTCACAGGTGAGGTGTGTGAGGTAGGCTGCTAGCAACGGAACATGCTGTGGTTGGACTCCAAGCAGGGACTAGCTATGGGTGCTAGGACAGCATGCAAGAGCAGAAAGAGTACTAAGAATGGTGGCATAGATCCCCACCATGCAGGAAGGAGAAGATTGATTGCTGAAGTGAGCGCCTTAGATGAACTCTACCACAGCTGCTAGAATCGCAAGTAGATGCTAGGAGAGTATCAGGCCCACATGCTTATTCTGCCACCAGATTAGAAAAGGGCAATCAGTTGTGACATAAGAATCCAGCTGGGACTGTAGACTCACCAGCAGAGCAGCTGGATAGCTCCAGGCCCTTCAACAGATGATCAGGGGTTGGAGGCCACTATGGGAATCACATTGGTTCAGGCACCATGTGCCTAGGTATTCCTGGGACCAGGCCTCAGATCCCATAGATGCCTTCATGAGGGTAGATGGGGAAAATGGCTGCTTCTCTGCCTAATGATGTGTTATGGCTTACCACGGACGTTAAAATTGCTTAGTCAAATCTCCCAATCGGGCTCCCATTCACCAGTTTTCCTGATTGCCACAGAACTGCCATTGCCACCATTGTTTAACTCTTAACTCTTAACTTCAGAACTCTCAATATTTGTATTATTAGATTGACTAATTTCATTCAGAGTAATGGTTTCCAGGTATTTCATGAAGTATCTTTCTTTCTTTCTGTCTTAGCGATGAGTACTCCAATATTCCAGAGTTATCCATTATCTATTCTTCTACCAATGGGTATTTGGGCTATTTCTAGATTTTTTGCTATTGTGAGCTAGGAAAGCATATGCCTGTTTGTGTTTGGTCTCTTATTTTCTGGGAATAGATGCCTAGCAAAGTTATTATTAAGTCCTATGATATTTCTATCTAGTTTTTAAAAAATATAGCATCATATGGTTTTCCACAATTGTGCATATTTGCAAGTCCACAAGCAGTGTAGAAGAGTTTGAATCCCTTCATGGTTTCTCAAAAATTTGTTGCTGTTGTTTTTAAATTGGGCCATTGTTGTCAATTTTTAAAAATTGAGTTATGTGATAGTTATATAATTTCATGTGAACTTGATAAATAGAATGTAGGAGTGAAACCTAGCCTGTTAATCAGTTCACATGGATGACCCACCAGGAGGACTCTGTGAACTTCCTCTTTTTCTCCTGGGAGAAGAAAGACACTCTCTCTTTGCTTCTCAATCCTGTTGACAAGCCACCTGGAGCCATGCTGAGGGTAGCAAACGTCCAAGAAATGTATCTACTTCCACTGGACCCATGAAATTTTCACCCACTGACTGCAATCTTACTGAATTTGGCACCATTGCATGTATTGTGTGAGTCTGAATAGGAATTTATAGACTGGTATCTGACATATGAGCTAATATTGTATTTATGGACTTGATCTGGACTGAATAGGATGTTTTCTTTATATACAAGTACTCTTTGATCCAAAGATATTCCTTATACATATATGAGTGTCTCTCTTTACACCTATATGACTTTCACTAGATTTGTTTCCTTGTAAATCCAGATTAATACATTATGGCCCCCTGAGAGTGGGGTACTAAAGGAGCAAATCATAAAGATGGAGAGTGGACATTTGTTTGACCTCTTCCTCATGGTAATTTTTCTTCTTTGGCTATCCACACATCAGATATGGTCATTCTGCTTATTGGGTTGTTTCCTGGAATGTATAACGGAAGTTAAAATCTTTATTTCTAGAAATTATCTTTGGCTAATCCTGTATGAAATGGTGGAAATGACTGTGAAATATGTGAACCTTGAGCTCAGGTGGCAAAAATCACCTCTTTGCCACCATGTTGCTTAGTGAAAATGGCTGACTGAGGTATAAACGACTCACAGAAAGTCTTGCTAAGGCTTCAGGCAATGTATTCAGAGGTGTAAGACCTCATGGGATAAGTTTAGATAAGGATTGAACTTGACTGTCTTCTTGTTTGTTTTTGAAGATCATATTATTAGGGGCTCTTATAGCTCTTACAAAAGTCCATGCATCAATTGTATCAAGCATATTTGTACATATGTTTCCATCATTATTTTCTAAACATTATTTTCTGTTTGAGACTTTGGTATTAGCTCCTTTTTTTACACTCCCCTCCCCTCCCCTCCCCAATTCATGAACCTTTGATAAATTATAAATTATTATTATTTTCATATCTTTCTTCAGCAGCAGTGCTGGGTGGATTCAAGCAGCCAACCTTTCTGTTAGTGACTGGGCACAAACCGTGTGTGCCACCCAAGGACCTTATTTTCATATCTTATGCCAGTCTCCAGTCTTCTTCCACCCCCCTCTTCCCACCTTCTCCCTACAATTCTGCTAACATGTGATAGGTAGGCTTATTGTACCATGAGAATGAACATGTGTGGGATTAATTGAAAAGTGCAGAGATAAATGGCTTGGTGAGCCTCAACTTTCTTGTCTCTTGCTCTTTGATGTTCACACCAATGTGTGGTTGCCTTAGCTTTTTCTCTGCCTCAATTCGCAACCTACATTACCTCTAGGACACCTAACCTGTGGACTGTGTCACTGTAGCTTGAGGTTCCTTCAAGACCTGCTTTGCCATGCTATTGGAGTATACATAGCTTGACCTGGAGATTGTCAGACCCTGTCACCTGGCTGACTGTTGGTGACCTGCTTTGCTGTTTGCTGCCTGTAGCCATATAGCCCGAATTACTTTACAGAGGACTCAGCTGTCTGCTTCTTTGACTTGCACCAGGCGGCCCACAAGACTGGAAGAACTGTCAGTGTATTAGCTGCCTAATGGAAGTGAGTTGCTCTGATTCATCTGTACTCCTCTATATTTAGTTGTTTATTTCTTGTTATCTATCTATCTTTAAATATATATATATCATCACAAGTGTCCCAGTTTTGCTTTTGTCTAATATATATTGCTTCTCCCATTTGTGTTCCTAAGGGGTTTGCCTGACTTGGATTCCATGTAGCTCCAGCTCTTGGATTCCATGCATTCCTGCTCAACCTGTGTACATGCTCTGGTGCAGCCCACAATGAAGGGCAGGATTGGGGTCATGATAGTGGGCAGTGAGGAAGCCTCAAATAAGCAGAGTAAGTTTGTGTATCTCTTTGGTTCTACTCGTCACCCTGGTTGAATTATCCTTGTCTTGTGACCTTCCAGTGAGGGGATATCATATTGTCTACAGATGGGTTTGGGTCTCTGCTCTATCCCTCCTTAATCACAAAAATATTTTATTGTTGTTGTTTATTTGTTTTGTTGTTTTGGATCTTCTTATGCCTGTTACTGAAGCCTGTTGACACCACAAGATCACACACTCTAGTGTGCTTTTTATATATGGACTTGTTGCTTCCCTGTAAGATGGTTGCATGTTTAACTTAAAGCTCTTAAGACCCCAGATGCTTTTGATAGCTTGGCACTATCCCCTTTCCCCACCACATTTGCTTAGGCACCCATTTTGCCTTCAGCCTTTGTGCCAGAGAGGGGGGAATCACCGAATGTCACATTGTTAGAGCAAAGTGTCCTTGTGTTGAGAGAGGGCTTGAGCAAAGGGCCCGAGTCTGTCCACCTCTTCAATGTATTTCCATATACTTACATGTACAGGTGCCAATACCTCTATTTTATGACCAAATATATGTACATAAGTGCACACCTATTTTTATACTTCTATCCATAGTTTGCTTCCTACAACTTTCCTCTGTTTCCTTTACCCTCTTCCTTTCCTGCCTCCTCCTTTATATTGCCTCCAACTCCCCCTAAGGCCCTCAGAAAACTTCCATCCAATTGCTTTCTCTTTCGGCTTGCTTCCCAAAATAATGTTAACAAAAATGAATAAAAAAAGAAAAACAATTGAAAAATATATGTAAAGAAATATAACAACTAGCAAAGAAACATAAAAAGCATACATCGTACCAGTTCTATCCTCTAACCATAATGAATATTTCACCATTGGTCTTGGGGGATCCTGGGAACTGACCCTCCTAGCATGAAGTCTATACTGGGGGCTCCTTAGGAGATTTGGAACGTTTCTTTTCTCCTGTTGCTGATCTGTTATGTTTCCTTCTTGGTTTGCCTCACAGTGGGGGGATTCAGACTGGATTCATTCCCCCTTGTGTGTCCCCAGTATTGTCCTCAGTCACAGTGCACTCCAGTGAAGGGACATCATGTCTTGAGCTGTTGTAGAGCCTAAAGTCCTCTCTGTGCCTTAGCAGGTCCATGCAGTGACCTTAGCACTTGGTATGCCAATATGGGGTTTAGAGTCTCACCCTGTCATTTTCCTTTTTGGCTTGCTTCCATGTGAGTGTGGCAAGCTAGTCAGTCTCCCCAACATATAGGTCTAGTGTTTACCTCTGTAGCGCAAACTTCTAGGGAAGTGGTCAGTTTGACTCTGATTTCAGACAGTTCCATAGCCATTCTGTTCTTGTGTTTCTCCATGTGTTTAAGTTGCCCTAAGGTTTGTTGCACTGTGGTGGGGTCTGCATGCATACTCCAAATTCTCTCCTCCTGTGTATGCTAGTAACCTGATTCCCCACTGCCATTGTCTCCATACCCTGTCCGCCATTTTCTCCCTCCCCCTCACCCCTGTCCCTCTCATTGTGTTGGAATGACATGTACAACCTTAGGTTTGGCCT
Source organism: Nesogale talazaci (assembly GCA_004026705.1). Classification (NCBI taxonomy): domain Eukaryota; kingdom Metazoa; phylum Chordata; class Mammalia; order Afrosoricida; family Tenrecidae; genus Nesogale; species Nesogale talazaci. The sequence goes on along the minus strand of PVJH01003898.1, from coordinate 79,481 downwards.
GTCCCCCACCTAACTACCTGTACCTCAACTCATATAGTGTGAGATAAGTGACTTTTCTTCTATACCTTCTATGTTATTATACTTGCCTCAGTGTACTCATGTTGTACTTGTCCTTTTGTGTTTGGCTAACTTTAGTTAGCTTAATTTCCTTCAATGCTCACCATCTGTGGTCATCAGTGTTTTTTAGTGATGACCACTACTTCATTGTGTGTATGTGTCAGAGTTTTGTAATCCACTCATCTATTGATGGAAATGTTGGTTGTTTCCAATTCTTTGTGATTGTGAATTGCCCCACAATAAACATTGGAGAACAGATTACTGGTCATGGTCTATTTCTTATCTCTTCTGGATGTATGTCCAGTAGACAAACAGCAGAATCATAAAGTAGCTCATTTTCGATTTGCTTTAAATATTGTCAGACTCATTTTCCACAGAAGCTTTATGTATTTTCACATCCAGCAGTTCTGGAGGAAAGTTCTTATTTTGCCATATCCCTTCCAACATTTCTTGCTTTCTGAATTGGGCTATCCTTATAGGTGTTAGGTGGTATCTCATGGTTGTTTTAGTTTGAAATTCTCTGATGGATAGTGATTAGGAACATTTTCTCATATGCTTATTGGCCATATGGGTCTCCTCTCTAGTGAAAACTGTTCAAGTCTTTTGCCTAATTCTTCAGGGGTTTAACTGCTTTCTTATTTTTGAAGGCTAGGAAGACACTATAGATTTTAGTAATAAGCCCTTTGTCTGCTGTGCCATTGCTAAAAAGCTTCTCTCAGTCTGTGGGTTCTCTCTTTACTCTCAGTCAATTCTTTTGGCACACACAGATTTTTTCTACTTGGTATATTCCACTTGTTGACTTCAAGTTCAACTGTGTGTGTACACTTCCTTATTGCATTTAGCTTATGTATTCCCTGAGCCAAGGTTCTTAGATTTGTCCCAATATGATTCCTTCATTGATTGACCTGATAGTTTGCAGTTTGACTTCTAGTTCTGTAATTCACTTTGAGCTTATTCTTGTGCATGGGGTGAGGTAAGGTTCTGGCTTCATTTTTCTACAGATGGATATCTATTGTTTCAAGCACCATTTGTAAAAGAGGGCATCCACCTCCCACTTGATATATTTTTGACTCTTTGAAGATTAGTCGTCTATATTCTGATGGTTTTATTTCAGAGTTTTCTGCTTTTCCCCCTTGTTCTGAATATCTGTCATTATTTCATTACTATGCTGTTTTGACCACTGTGGTTCTGTAGTAGGTGTTACAGTCAGGAAAGGTGAGCCCTCCAACTTTGAGCTTTTTTCAAGGATTTTTCTGCTAATTCTGGGCTTCTTCCTTCATATTAAATTGGTGGTCAGTTTTTCAACTTCTTTGAAGAAGGCTTTTGGTATTTGAATTGCAATAGTGTTAAATTCATGTAGTTTCTTGAATATTATTGACATCTTTATTGAGTCTTCCAATCCATAAGCATGAGATATCCTTCAATTTGTGGAGGTCGCTTTTTGTTTCATGTAGTATGGTCATGTAATATTCCTTGGATAAGTCTTTAATTTATTTATTTAGGCTAAATATATCCTTAGATATTTCAAATTATTCCTGGCTATAAGGGAACTGAATTATTAATCTCTTCCATGGACTTGTTTCACCAAATCAACATACTTCTGTTTGTTGATCTTGTATCCTATCACCCTTCTCTATATCTCTTTCGCTGCCGGCTCGCCTTGTAAAGCCTTTGGGATTTTCAAGGTATAGAGTCATGGAACTTGACTATTTTAAGATTGAGTTTAGAATCTGGCTATACTAGGTTTATACTATTTTCTTCTGCTTATTGTTATTGATATAGTGATTGATGAAATAATGGTTGGGATGTAGAATAGAGAGTTTATAAGCCTATGTGCTTACTGCCATTAAAGTTCAATCTTTAAATGGGTTTAAGATGCTAGCAGAGAAGGTGCTGAAAAGATAATCCCCACCCAATGCTTTGGAGTGCTCTGGACATTTGTATCCGAAGAGATTTGCCTAAGGACTTGTTGACAGACAAAAAAGAAAAAGAGCCACTTTGCTTTATGAATTTTGAATTTGTGGTTTTTGACTGAGGCTGGAAAAGTCTTGAGCCACAAAGAAATTCTCTTCTCTAGGACAGAATTGTTTTTAAAAAAAGCCTGCAGGCATCTTGAAATGCTTGCTAGGTGACCACCTGGATCCACTTGTTTAGTGGCAGTTGGTGAAATCCAACAATAAAGAGATGGATTGAGTCTGGCCACTGACACCCATAGACCTGGTTCTCAGGGACTAGAGGAGAACATGAGATCAGGTTGGCTGGTCTGAAGTTCATGACGTAGTCCCAGGGGCAAGGGTTGCTAACAATTTTTAAAGGGACACATGATCTAAAGGTGTGATAACCAATGGGCACCTTGGTAAGACTAAGTGAGGTGGCAGTGGCCCAAATTGAGTTGACCAGACCCAATCAGATGGTAATAAGATTTTTGAGCCTGTGAATTGGTGAATATTGCTGCTGACTTTATGGATAGACTGTTACAATTTGTCTTTGCTAATGGATGCAGAATCACAAGGTTCCAACTTGAATGAAGATTTTTTCCCATCGAAGAGTATGATTATTTCTTCTCAAGGCACTGAGTTGATGTAAGCAGACACAATAGCAATTGGATACCCCAAATGGGGCACATAATGGCATGAAGTGGCTGGATTACACTTTCATAGGTGTGGAATATGTAGATAGAATTATAGAATTATAGTGTAGATGTTCACATAACTGCAATTTTCAAGCATAGAATATTATTGGTTTGTTCACTTATAGAATAATATGTTTGAATGAGGTTGGAACATATTGAATTATATGTATTTTATTTTATCTTCTTAGGTACAGAAATGAATGTCTCTGGTTTTGTTTCTCTAGTCAAACCAGACTAACACATGCTATTGCTGTGGGTCTCACTATTGTATTAATTTATATCTTCTTGATGTAGTGAATGAAAGCATTTCTTGTTGTGTTTGGTATCCATTTCAGTGTTAAGCTTTGTGAAATGTCTTTCTATTTTCTTGGCCCACTTTTTTAATTGCATTTTTTTTCTTACTGAGGTATTTTATAATTCTGTGGATTTTGGTAATTAGTCTCCTGTCTTTTGTGTCATTACTAAAGATATTTTACCAAAACATGGACCTTTGTTTTACTCTTTTGATGAACTAATTTGATGTGCATGTATGTTTTATTTTTAACTGATCTTAGGTATCTAGTTTATGTCCAGTGTTTATGCTTCCTTTATTATATTTCACAGTCTGATATGCCTTGCAATTTGATCTTTACATTTGTCTCAGTTTTTATAGCTCTGAGGTTTACATTTAGGTCTCGAATCCATCATTAGATCTTGAGATCATTTTTCTGCCTGGTGAGAGGTATAGACCCTGTTTCTTCTGATGAAAATGGAGGTCCAGCTTTTCCAGCACAATCTGTTGAAGAGGGTGTCACTTTTACCATTTAAAGTTTTTTGGTCCTTTTTCAAAAATAAGTTATGGATGCTTTTATGTCTTGGTTTTCTCTCTGTTGCACTCATCTATATACCTATCATTGTGCCAGTGCCAGACTCTTTAGAATACTGGCTGTGTAATATGATTTGAGGTCAAGTAGTGCAAGGACTCCTCCTTTGTTCTCTTTTTTGGGGAATTTTGTTGCTTATTCTTAGATTATTTTCTCTCCATACAAAGTGGGTAATTCATTTTTCCATTTCTTTAAAGAATGATGGGGTTTGGTTTTTAAGTTTAGCTTTAGCCATGGATATTCTTATTTTGTGTGGCTATTGTAAAAAAAAACGGTACTGTTTTCTTGATGTCTTTTTCAGAGCACGCTGATGGTATATAAGAATCTAACATATTTGTGAATGATGTATCGTGCTACTTTACCAAATCCCTCAACTGTTTCCAACAATTTTTCAAGGGAGCCTTTGGAGTTTTCAATATATAAAATCATATCATCTGCATATAGTGCGAGTTTCATTTTTTTCATAGTAGTACGTTCGTATTCTTTTAATTTCACTTGTATCTGTTTTAATGTCACCGTTAGTCTCTAATTCCAGATATCTGTATCTTTTCTTTTTGTTTTCTCTGCCAAGTTTGTGAGAAATTTGTCAATCTTGTTAATCCTTTGAAAGTAGCAACTTCTTTTCTTCTTGATTTTTTCTTTTTTTTTTTCTGTTGCCCAGTTCCTTTATTTCTGCTCTAATCTTTGTGTTTTCTTTACTTATGTTGTTCAAGGGTTTATGTTGTTGCCTTTACTTGCTTGAGTTGTTGTGTAAAGGTATTAATTTGGGATTTGTCTTCTTTTTAAATGTATGTGTTGATTGCTATAAATTGTCCTTTTATACCTACATTTTCCCTGTCCCAAATATTTTAGTTTGATGTATTCTCATTTGTTTCAATTTTTTTTTAGTTTCAATCCTTACTTGATCAACAGATTGATTTTTTAAAGTAGGGTGCCATTCCAACTCCTGTGTTTTTCTTTATGTTGATATTTTTTATGTTTGTTTGTTGAATCTTTATGCTCTTTATATTGACTCCAGTTCTTTCTATTGTTAATTTCCAGTTTCATAGTATTGTGATCTGAAAGAATGGATTGTAAGGTTTGAATGTGTTAAAAATTTGTTGGCCTTGCATTGTGACACATGTTGTCTAACCTAAGGTATGTACTGTGCATGCTGGAGAAGAATATATGCCTAGCTACTTATGGGTTGATTATGATGTTTACGTCCTCTCTTTCTTTATTGAGATTTCCCCCCTGATGATTAGTCTTTCCTTGAGAGTGGTGTGTTGAAATCTCCTGTAATTATTGTTGAGCTGTTTATTTCTGAGTTCTTCTCTGTGAGAATTTGATGTATTCTGGGTGTCTCTCATTCTATGTGTAGATGTTTGTTAAGGTTATATGTCCAATTTATTGTTCCTTTAACCATGCAATATTTATTCTTGTCTCTCATTATGTTATTCTCCTTGAAGTCTATTCCATCAGAGATGAATATTGCCACCCCTGACTTTCAAAAAAATTATGGTTCATATTGGGGTGATATATAATTTTCATCATTCTTTGATTTTTACCTTATTTTTGTCTTTAAGTTTAATATGCACCTTTTTAGATAGCATATTGATGGGTCTTGTTTTCTAATATAGTCTGCCTTTTTATTGGCACATTTAATCCATTGACATTCATGTCATTATGAAAATGTTCAGGTTTGTTGCTGTCCATTTGCTGTGTTTGTGTTTGGTTTCTTCCCACCAACCCCCTTTTTTGCTGATGTCTGTTCCTCTTTTTTTCTGTATTGTTTTGAGTGCTGCTTTCATTGAATTAGTTTCTTGGTGGTCCTATGCTGTTCAATGCTTTCAAGTTTGTCTACTGTTTGCCTACTGTTATTCATTCTTTGTCCAGGGACACGGTTAATACTTTTGTAATACTAGAAGAATTGGTATTACCTCTTCTGTGTATTCTTTGTAGAATTCACCAATGAAGCTGTTCGGGTGGGACATTTTGTTGTTTGTTTTTTTAAAATATAACTGTATCATTTTCTTCTATTTTTATGGGTCTTTTCAATTTTTCACTTCATGCCATATTAGTTGTGATAGGTAGTGTGCTTCTAGAAATATGTGCATTTCTTCCAACTTCTCAAATTTTGGGAAAAACAGTTCATTATAGTACTAAGTCATGATATTTTTAAACATTTCTATTGATTATGTTATAATATTTTCTGCTTCATTCCTTATTGCTATTATTTGCCCATGGATTTCCCCTATCTATTAATATCATATTTGCTTTCATTACACGCTCTTATTTCTGGATCCCTATTTTCAGTTGTGTAGATTCATTTTACTTTGAATATTTTTATATTTGTGCTGATTTGGGGATAGTGTTGTAATGCATATTAAGGTATTGTGTACTGTGTTGCTTTTATGTACAAAGAACTCCCCATAGAATTGTAAGGTTGGTTTGATTTTTCAATAAATTTCTTTAATTTCAGGTTACATGGAAACCTTCTAATTTTACTGTCATAACTGAGGGACAATTTTGCAGAATATATTATTGTTGGCAATGGTTTTCTTTCAGGATTTAATATATGCCATATTATATTAATGTCAGCATTAAGGCTTATTGGTTTGTTTTTCCCAAGTTGTTCTCAGTATTCTTTTCCTATCTTTGGTATTGGAAAATTTTATTATAATACATCATGATGAATTTCTTTTTGCTTCTATCCTGTTTGGAATTTGTTCAGCTTCATAAAAAAATTATGGGTACTATTAACGTATGATTCACATATCATACAATTCAATAGTCTAAACATATTAAAACAAGTTGTTCAATCACCATCACAATCAACTTTAGAAATTTTTCTTTTTTCTACTCATTATTATTTGCTATACATTTCCACCCAACCTCCTCTTCTATAACCAGCCCCAAGAAACTATTATTCCAGTTACTGTCCTATAGATTTATCTGTCTTGTATTTTGTGTAAAGAAAAACATGCACATACAAACCCCTAAAATTCAACAACAATAATAAAATATAACAGAGAAAACCTCAATTGCAAATGATCAAAGATAACAAAAACAAAACTAGAAAAAATTGAAAATGAGTCACAAGGAAGAAAGGTATCAAAATTTAAAACAAATTCATGTGCGTTAGTCTGCTTTCCAATGGACTGTGTCTGATACCAAAGCTATTAACATTAGCTAATGGTCAGAGGGGATTAACTGGAGATTTAATTTAAATCGGGACCTTCAAATATATTTTGGGCTTTTAAGGTTAATAATATCCTTTTGTAAACTCAGTGCTCAGAACTTAATTCCTAATACCATTCTCTCCTCTGATATTAGATTTTATTACTTACAATCCTTGTATCACACAAGTTGGTGTTCTTCTTCCTTATTGATTTAACTATCATTTCACTTAGATGGCTCCTTGTTTTAAGACAAACCATTAAGATCTTAGACGGTCCTTTTTCTGATAGTTGGGTACCAACTGATTTCTTCACTACACTTTACTATAGCACTCATATGTTCAGCAATGTTTTATGGAGGGCAAGTATCAAGTACAGCCACATCAGAAAACCTAGATTAGGGATACGGTTAAGTGCTAGCTCAAAATTCATTTATGTAGGGTCTCCATGTGCCCTTGGTCCACCTTAGAGACATCCTTATAAATTTATTGGGGAATGTTATAAACCATCCCCATGGAGTATATTCTATTGATAGTATAATCAATTTAACAAATTATATCATTTCAAATGCTATTTTGAAAAAAACTTTAGGGCTGAACCCTGGTGGCGTAGTGGTTGTGCATGGGACTGCGGCCCACTGGGACGGAGGTTCAATTTCAGCAGTAGGGCTGGGCCTCTTACTCCCACCACTGGAGAGCAGTGATGCCAAAAAAAAAAAGAAAAAAAAGAAAAAAACTTTATATGTATAGAGCAGATTTTTAGAACAAAATGTATTATTGACTGGTACAACTGAAAAAACTTAAGTGACTGAACACTGCACAAACAAGGAGAATAGAAGAAATGGTAAAATTTTTAATTATGTTCATTTTCAAAAGCAGAACTATTGCTGCTAGATTAAGACATGTCATATAAAAGCAAGAATTACATAAAAATACCAAATTTATGTCAGGCTCAAACTGCAATTAATTGGACACCCTAAAAGACAGGGACTTGAACCAAAGTTTAACATCCTCGAATTCCATAGTCTTGGGGTAGCAGTTATCTGCTTCTAATCACACTGGGGCATTTCTGTGGAATTTATTTCAATTTCACAGAAGTCTCGTCCTAGTTATCTATAACATGCAGCCTGGGTCCTCACAGACTGAATACACTAGGGCAAAAGTGTCCATTTTGGTACCTAATGCCAGGCACATTCTTCGCATATCGGTCTTTATGGCAAGCATTTTTCTTAATGGCAAGTTATACAACATGTGTTAACCACAGCAGAGTTTTAATCACCCTTTCAAAGAAAGACAGCCCCCCCCCTCCACCAACATCTGGATTAATTCCATAGACAAACTTTTTGGAGTTTATTTTGACTTGAGGTGATTGGAGCATAGTGTTATGTGGCAGAAATTGATTGGCTTTCTTCTTCTCTAAATATGAGAAAAACTCACTCCAATTGAGGTCTCCTTTGACAACGGTCTCCTTTGTCAAAGTGGTTACAAAGATGTACAAATTGGGGTTGATTTATGGATCATGAGAATTAGGTAGGCACACCATTTCTTTGCTTGAGAGACCAGATCAAAATAGTAGAGTGATCTGAAATTAGATGACTTCTTTTCCTTGGTCTCATAAATTATTTGTCTTTTTGTACCTGACTAACTTTACTCAATGTAATGGTTTCCACTTCTATCATGTCATGAGTTCTTTGTAATTCCTTCACTTCTTTTTAGGGATGCATATTATTCCATTTTGTGTATGTACCAGAGTATTTATTCTTCTACTGTTGGACATTTAGACTGTCTCCAGATTTTTGCTATTGTGTTCAGCTTTTTTATTGCACATCTTCTTTCATTCCGTGATGTTAGAGGAGTTTTCTTCCTATAGCTCTGATAATTTTCTCGGATTTTTTCCCTGTTCTGCAATTCTCAAAACTCCAAAACTAAACTCATTGCCATCTTGTTGATTTGGACTGATAGAGATGCTATAGTACATGCTAGCATATGACCCTGTAGAACAGTAGAATATGCCCCATTTCTAATACTAACTAATTACTTATGGAGGTATCTCAGCTATCTCTTGCTCTGGGATGCTTTCACCCATGGTCTGAAACCCATGGTTTATCATATGACTTTTAGGTTTCTTTTGATTTTAAAAATATTTTTATTCATTATTTCCTTGTAGCAGATTAGTTTTGAGACATTTGTGCTTACACTCACTAATTCAGCTTTACATAGATTTAAGTCTACCCCATTGCCATTTTAACATATTATGTATTTCTGACATTTTAAGATTAATGATATTGACTTATATTTGCTGACTTACTAAATTAAAAATTATGTTTATTCTTGTAGTGTTTTCCTGAATTCCTCAAAATATTTTTTTGTTTTTTCCTGTTTTCCTTTGTTTCACCAATCTTTCTCTCAGTCTGTTGGAGCAGTCTAAATAGCATTTGCTTGAATACTTTAGCAGGCAATTCTCATGCTTTTCATTCTGGGAATGGTTCTATGATTCCGTATTGGACATTTGTTTAAGCCACTCTGCCTTATTTGTTGGTTAACTGAAAGACTCTCTTGGCTCCAAGACACTGTAGTGTTGTTTTATTTGTATTTAGTTTATGAATGTGTGTTCATGGGATCTTTGCCTCTTTCTATCTGTTCCCTCATGGCTGTAATATTGAATGTGTTTGTGAAGTATTTTTGTTTGCTCTTCATATAGCCTTATCAATAGCAGTCTGTGCTTGCATTTGCAGATGTTTGTGATTTGGTGTTACAGGTTTGGGCAGTGGCCTCTCGCAGTGATCTTACTGCAGGAAGTCTAGATGTGTCTAGACCATGTGGGCATGGTTGCTGTCTCCTTTTGAATGGGAGAAAGTGAGATACAGACAGACAGAGAGAAAGATAGAAAGAAACAACCTTCAAAGGTTATTAAAATTATATAGAAATATGTAGGAGAAGACTTTCTACTTCAAGCTGGGTGACTTCATGTAGAGTGAATCTATATATAACAATCAGGAGGGTACCATTAAGAAAGCAAAAATGGGATGCAAGCAATCACGGAAAATGACTCAGTATATAAAATATTTGGGCCCCTATGATCCACAGATGGTGGGAATAGTAGAGGGGAAGAGGAAGGAACGAGGTGCCTACAATATGCCTATCCCTTCCTATTGGACCAGGCTCCTTATCTCAAGGCAGACTTGGGTAGGCTCGTAATGACACACCTGATGTTACAGTTTGTACAACTAGCCTCCAGATGCCCATGTAGCCTCCTTGGCTTGTTAACATCCCTTGGCCTCTATGAGAGTCATATATCCTAGCCTTAGATGTTTCCCAAAATTGCCTCAAATATTGGATGAGGCACTCTATGATGAGCATCTTGCACCCTAATGGCACCACCCCACAGCATACACCCAATTTAGACCACCCTAATTATCTAGATCCATGGTAGTGTAGTGGTTACACATTGGGCTGCTAATTGTAAGATCAACAGTTGAAAAAAAAGGCTGCTATTCTGGAGAAAGATTAAGCTTTCTATGCCTGTGAAGAGTGACAGTCTCTGAAACCCACAGTGACAAGTCTACCCTGCCCTATAGGATTGCTATGAGTTGCAATTAATTCAGTGACAGTGAGCTTGGCGTTTTGTTTGGGAAGGTTGTCCAGAGAAATAGTCTGCCTTTTGAGAAGGGTTATGCCACACCACTCCCCCCTCACAAACCTACTTAACCCCTCACCACTAGACAATTTCCACCTAAAATTATTCTTGTCATTCCAAGGACTCAATTGGGTGGAGCCATCCACCTCTAGACACTGCTTCCAATTACTCAACTGATCTCTGCATCTCTTGCACATTATTTTATTCTCCCAGGGAAGACTTTAGAAACTTTGTTTTATTCTCCCCTTTTTTCTTTCTTTCTGTTTTTTTTTTTTGGGGGGGGGAATCACTGCCTCTGGTGGTGATGGGCGCTACCCCATGCTTCTCCTGAGAGCCGCCGCTAGATTTGAACCGCCAAGCCCACGGGCTACAGTCCCGCACTCAACCACTTATGCCACCAGGGCAAAGCCCTCTTTCTTTATTTTTTTAATAAATCATTTTATTGGGGAGTTGTACTACACTTATCACAATCCATACATCATACATATATTGTGTCAATTACCTTTGTATGACTGTTGCTGTCCTCATTCTCAAAACTTCTGCTTTCCACTTGAGCCCATGACATCAAATCTCCATCCTTTCCCCTCTTCCCCCACTCCCCCTCCCTCATGAACCCTTGGTAATTTATAAATTATTATTATTTTGTCATATCTTACACTGCCTGATGTCTTCCCCCACCCACTTCTCCACTGTCTGTCCTCCAGATACTAGGTTATTGTAGGTTCTTGTAATTGGCTCCCCTTTTCTACCCCACCTTCCCTCCACCCCTCTAGTATCTCTTCTATCGCTACTAGTCCTGAGGATTTTATCTGTCCTGTTTCTCTGTATTTCCAGTTCCTGTCTGTACTAGTGTTCTTCTTCCAGTCTAGCTGAGTTGGTAAGGTAGAATTGGGATCATGAAAGTTGCAGGGAAGAAGCCTTAAAGAACTAGAGGAAAGTTGTATGTGTCATCCTTACTTCACTACACCCTGACTGATTCGTCTCCTGTTTACAACCCTTCTGTAAGGGGATGTCCAATTGCCCACAAATTGGCTTTGGGTTCCCACTCTGATTGATGCTTGAAACCTGCTCCCTTCAACCCCTCATGGCCACACAGGCTGGTGTGCTTCTTCCATTTGGGCTTTGCTGCCTCTGTGCTAGATGGTCACTTGTTTACCTTCAAGCCTTTAAGATACCAGACAATATATCTTTTGATAGCCAGGCACCATCAGCTTTTTCACCACGTTTGCTTTTGCACCCTTTATGTCTTCATTGATTGTGTCAGGAAGGTGAGCATAACAGAATACTGGATTGTTAGATCAAAGTGTTCTTGTATTAAGAGAGTACTTGAATTGAGGCCCAATGTCCATCTGCAACCTTAATTTTTAAAAATCATTTTATTGGAATAAATATTTTATATCTACAATCCTTAAGTCAGTAATATCATCATTTTCCAGTCACAACCTTATTTAGGCCACTGAAGGTCATTCAGAGGATTATCCTTCCCCTGGATGGCTCATAATTCCTTCCCCCATGGGTCATCCCAATACAGTGTTTCTGGCTTACCTACCTCTTCTTTGGAACTTTCTGAGACCACTGTCTCTTGGAAGGAAAACTTCCATATATCCAACTTATTTCCCTGGAACACAGATCCCTGGTGAGCCAAAATATATTCCAGACAAACTAAATACATGACTATAGGGAATCACTCACATATAGAGTCAGATTGCAATTGCTTAACTGTTCCTAGACCTTTAGGTTTTCAGTTCAGGTGTGTTCATCTGGGTTGACTGGAGAAACAAATCCGGAGACACTCATGTATGTAAGAAAAATTTTACATAAAAAGTAACTATATTTTAAGAAAATATCCTAGCCTAGTCCAGATCAAATCAATAAGTTCTATATCATCCAATATGTCTGATACCAGTCTCTAAATTCCTCTTCACACTCAAGAAACACATGCAATGATGCTGAATGCAGGAATATCACAGGCCAGTGGATGAAAATTCTTGTGGATCCAGTGGTGGTGGAAGCATGTCAGTGTTGGTATGCATCTTCACACAGCTCCTTCACCTCCAGGGCTCTGGATCCATCAGCATAGCTCTATGTGGCTTGTCAACTGGAATGTTTGTCAGGGAATGTGTGTCCCAATTGCAGGGAGGAAGACAGGAGTTCCCAGAATCCCTAGGAGGTTATGACCTGATTGGAAGGCTAGACACTACCCCTTTACTTAAGTTAACAGTAGATTATATAATTTCCACACGAAGTTGTAGACCCATATTTGTTTTCTACCCTTCCCCTGAAAACACACATTTCTCACCAACAATAGCTACTGGGAAGATCTTATATTAAATACCAACAGCTCTTGCATTTTTTTCTTTTGTCTTTCTCTTTTACTTTCCCCCTCCTCTTTTCTTCAAAACAAACTTCTGTACTACTTTTTTTAAATACAAATTTTATTGGGGGCTCTTACAGCATTCAATATATCTTTTGTATTAGCATACTTGTACACATGTTGCCATATTCATCAATAAACATTTTCTACTTGAACCCCTCCAGCATAAGCCCCTCTTTCCCTCGTTCCTCTAGCTCTTTATTTTTTAAATTTCCACTCCCCATATTTCCCCTTCCCCATGAACTTCCAATAATTTACAAATTGTTATTACCTCTTCATATTGTATACTGTCCAATGTGTCACTTCACTCACCACCCCCTCTTGTCTGCACCCAGAGAGGAGGTCACATGTAGATCCAAGGAATTTGTTCCCCCTTTCTACTCCACCATCCCTCCACCCTCCAAGTGTCACCACTCCCCACTAGTCTCAAGCGATCATCTATCCTAAATTTCCACGTTTCCAACTCCAATGTACATCCCCTGGTCTAGCTGAATCTGTCTGGCAGAATTAGGATAATGATAGCTGGTGGGAGGAAGTATTTGAGGACTAGAGGAAAGTTGCACATTTTATTGCTGCTACACCGTACCTAGACTGGCTTATCTCATCTGTACTACTTTTATAATTCATTTTCAATTAGTACTACACTTTCTTTCATACTTTCAGAATATATGTTTTTTTTAAAATAATTCTTAATCAAGACCTAACTACCTTTTCCTTTTCCCACCTTTTTGATTATTTTCCATTTCTTTATACCTTTAACCTGCTCTACATTTCCTCTTCTGAAGTGTCTATTACTTCTCTTCTATACCATTCAAAAGAAATACCTAGCTGTACACAAATCGACCATACTACCATCCTTAAAAACTACACTAGGATGTCAAGCAAACAACTAAAAATATCAGTACACACATAAACACAAAAAATGAAAAAAACAAGAGAAACAAATGCAAACAAATGAACATCACCCATATTTAAAAGAAATAACTGAAATGGAACAATTTATGTAATTATTAGAGAAACAATTCACAAGAATGATGATTGATAACCAACAACAGATGAACCAATCTGAGAGAAAAAGGAAAGAATAGAAAAGTTAGAAACCGAACTATAAGCTTAACAAGAAAAACTCCAAAGAGGAACTCAGGTGTTGCACACATAGATAACAGAAATTATACATTATAAAAGAAGAGGGAAGTAGAATTGAATAGATAGAAAACTAACTTAGGTAGCTTGAAGTAAAATCATTTGAGTCCAATCTAAGAAATGTGCAAGCAACTAAAGATGCAATGGAAACCAAAGAAAACCTCAGAGCTTTGAGGAACACATTCAAGAGGAACATAACACAAGTTACATGAATTCAATAAAAAGAAATAAAATAATACACAGAACTCCTGGAAGAAAATTTTACTGACAACAAAAATAGGGGGGAGTAACAATTTAGGAGAATGAGAGAACTCTAATCAGGATAGAACCTAAGAGAAAAACATCTTGACATATTTTAGTCAGACTCCAATTTCAAAGAGAAGAAAATATTTCTTAGATCAATCATAGAGAAAGGAGCAGTAACATACAAAGGAGCAACAATTAGAACAAAGTTAGATTTTTCAGCAGAATTTATGCAGGCAAAAAGGCAATATAATGACATATATAAATCCTTCAAGGCCAAAACTCACAAACAAGAATCTTTTATCCAACAGAATTATTACTCAATATAAGGAAGAAGTAAAACTTTTCCCAGAAGAGTAAATTAAAGGAATTTAACAACAAAAATATCAAATGGAGTACTATGGCAAAAATGTAACTATGGCACTAGATAAGTCTCTGATCAACACACAAAGTAATTCCTCACAAAAACCAACACACTTAAAGCAGTATCTGAAACAGAACAGAAAACGAAAAAGAACAAAGAAACTAAGGTAACCACACATACACAAAATACCCCACACTGATAAGCATGACAGCAAACCTATAATCTAAATAATTGTTCTGTTGTAATGTACTCGTCAAAAGATGGAAAGTAGCAGACTAGATAAGAAATCACAACCTATCAATTTGAAGAAAAACCTCAGACACCATGACAAAAACAGACGAAAAATCAAAGGTGGGACAAAAGTCTACCAAAGGAATGACAACAAAAACAGCAGCAATAAAGCAATCATAGCAATATTAATCCCTGAAAAATATTCTTCAAGGCAAGGAACATAGTGAGAGAATAGAAGATACATAATGATTTTATGAATGATTATAGGAAAAATAGACAAAGAAGACATAACTGTAAGAAACATTACAGTAGTTATATAAATTCATGTCAGCTTGAAGCTACATAAAAGTTTGGAGATCATCTTCAACCTCATAATTAGGTCACAACCTGATGGTGACTTCTTGTGGTTGTTGCATTCTCATAAGAGAATGCCTCCCCCTTCTCTCCATGCATTCACCTTCCTGTTGGTGAGTCACTTTGAAACCCACCAGGACCTGTGATGCTTCCACCATCATTGGATCCACAAGGCTTTCAACCAACCACTCTGTGACATGCCTGCATTCTGCATCATTGATTGTGACTGTGAATCTGAAGAAGGACTTATGGACTAGTATCACACTTATGGATTTGAGTTTGATTGGACTGGGATGTTTTCTCACTATATAATTCTTGATGTAAAGCTCTTTCTTACACATATATGAATATCATTGATGAAAGGCTCTTGAAAATATTAATAGAATCCTCACAGAATTGAAGATAGAAATAAACAACTCAAAATAGTTTAAGTTCAATGGGAAAAAATACAATAGAGAGACAAAATTGCCAAGCAACATAATCAACTCAATTTCTCTTCTCAATCTTCCTAATGCTGTGACTCTTTAATACAGTTCTTCATGTTGTGGTGAGCCCCCAACCATAAAATTATTTTCGTTGTTATTTCATAACTGTAATTTTGCTACTGTTATGAATTGGGCAACCCATGTGGAAGGGTCATTTGACCCCCAAAGAAGTTGCAACCCACAGGTTGAGAACCGTTGTCCTAGACACTCCATCCAATAATATCACAATACACATTCTTTAACAGTGCACATGGAATAGTCTAAAAAATAGGCCATATGTTAGCCTAAAATAATTTTAAAACATTGAGAAGACAACACTACAAAACTGGAAACTTTAAATAGAAAGAAAAGAAACATAAAGAAAAACACAGACAAGACAACATGCTACTTTTAACCTAAAGGATGAAGTTAAGAAATGCCTGGAAAAAAGAAAATATCATACTCAAAATTATTGGAACAAAGCAAAAAAGCTATCAAAGGGTGTGATAGGTAGGCTAGTTATGCCAACATGACCAAAAAAGATAGATAGGTTTGTGGTGACAACATGGCCAATGAATACATGTAAGATCAATTGAAGAGCAGAGGTATAAATGGCTAGGCGAGCCCACCTTGGTTCTCTTGCTCTTGGATCTCCAGACCAGCCAGCTGCCTTTTTTGTCCTGTGCCTTGGACTTCAAGCTACACTACCCATGGAACACCTAATCTGTGGACTGTGCTGTTGAGAGTTGAGGTTCCCTCAAGCCCTGCTTTGCCACACTCCTGGAATATACATCTCTTGAGCTGGGGACTCTTGGACACAGTCTTCCGGCTTCTGGTGACCTGCTTTCCCATTTGCTGCTTGTGGCTGGATAGCCAGAATTGCTCTACAGAGGACTACCTCAAGAATTGAAGTACTTCCAGTGTACTAGCTGTCTCACACATGTGAGTTTTACCAAGCCATTTGTACTGCTTTATAGATTAATTAACTGTTTATTTCTTATGTTAGCTATCCTTCTATCTATATAAATATATAAAGAGAATTACTAGTGTCCTGGTTTTGATTCTCTTGAGAACCCTAACATGATTGGTATCAGGAGTGCTTCTAGAGAAATAAAATCACAAATATGGGTTTCCTAGATTGGACCTCCAATCTGATTAGTCTTAAGAGCTCTGATGATGCTAATTCTACACTTAAAGTCATGGATGATTCTGCCACTCCTACTAATCCATGGTGTGAAATAGCAAAGCTAATAAGTAAAGTAGCAGCACCGGTAGATGTAGTGCTGATTAAACGAGAGGCTCTGGGAAATTGTATGTTTGATATTTTCTAGCAGTTTTGTCAAGATGGCGAGTATAGAGAAGCTGGATGGCTTGTCCTCGTTACAATGGAACGTGTGAATAAGGAGAGGGATGGCCTCAGAGCCTCAGAAGTGCGCCTCAGGTGCCTACTTACAGATTTAAAAACTTCTGCCTATGCTACAAAGGAGAGAGCCTTCTTGCCTGTAGTAAAAGAGCTGACATAGCTGAGAACCAGGTCCAGAGTCTCATTATGCGAGTGGTTGATTTACAACGTCAGCTTAATAGCAGATCTAGAGTAGTGTCTGATGTCAAAATGAGGGCATTGATAGGAAAAAATTGGAATCCTGAAACATGGGATGAGAATATATGGGCTGAAGAGGATATTGTGCTGCCTCTAGAAACAAATGAACCGGCCTAGTCAATAGATCCACCCCTCCCAGCTAAAGATAGTAACCCACTATCAACAAAATAACCCATACCTAAGCAGATTAACCAAACTATTCAAGGTGAAATGCCAGGTGGGGCTGCATCTGTACCATTGTCTGAGGGAGATGCCTTACAAGATGGTACTGAGAACACCCAGGAAACACCCTCACCATTGATAATTTCTTCTAGACCTGTAACTAAAATTAAGGCTCAGAAAGCTCCTAAATGTGAGGTTGAGATGATTACTCAAGAAGAGTGCTATACTCATAAAGAACTGTTCAAACTTTTGAATATGTATAAGCAGAAGCCTGGGGAATATCGCTGGGGATGGTTACTGGGGGTGTGGGATACTAATGCAAGAAATGTAATATTAGACCAGTCTGAATTTCTGGATATGAGACCCCTAAGCACAGACTCTTCTTTCAATGTCTCCATGAGAGAAGCTAAGAGAGAATCTAATTCCTTATTTGGTTGGTTCACTGAAGCATGGACTGCCAAATGGCCTAGATTAGGCTAACTTGAAGTGCCTGACCTACTTTGTTATAATGTAGAAGAAGGTATCTAAAAGCTTAGGGAAATTGATATGTTGGAATGGATCTATTGGGATACCCCGATAGACCCCAAAAGGGGGATGTCCTGAGGACATACCCTTCACCACAACTATAAGGAACAACTTTGTGAAGTGAGCCCCAGCATCTCTGAAGACAACTGTAATTGCTATTTTAAGTGAACCAGGATTAACAGTGGGAACTGCCCTAAGTGAATGCCAACTTTTGCCCACGATGGGGCTGATTGGACTCCGTAGTGACAGAGGGCAAGTGTCAGCACTGAATAAACAGAGACAGAGTGGATGTGGTTATAATAGACAGCAAGGTTTCTGTAGTAATCAAGGCAACCTGTCTCATGTGGACTTATGGCATTGGATACTTAGTCACAGTGTTCCTAGGAGTGAAATACATGGAAAACTTACTAAATATTTACGTGACCTATCTAGAATGAAGAATGCTGAAGCAGGTGAACAGCAGTATAGACAGTCATGATCACTCAGTCAATTCCAAGACTGTTTACAGACCCAGTTTACAGACCCACAACCCCTTGAATGAGGGGAAGGCTGGGTCCCTTGGAAGGAGGACCCTGCTACATCACCGAAGGTTTATGCTGTTAGTCTTTCTTCTAGCCTTCTCCAAAGGCTATATATGATATATATACACATATCTATATATGATATATATATATATATATATATATATATATATATATATATATATATAGAGAGAGAGAGAGAGAGAGAGCAGCTTTTTATTTTTTAAAAGCTTACCTCAGTGGACTCATGGTGTATTTGCCTTTTGGCTTGACTTACTTCACTTAGCATGATTTTCTCAAGTAATTCCCATGAGGCAATGTGCTTCATACATTGATCACTGCATTTAAGGAACGTGTAGTTTTCTAAGTAGGTGCCAGTTTTTGATCCATTCTTCTGTTGGTGGAAATGTGGGTTGTTTCCAACTCCTATCAATTATGAACTGTGCCGCGATGAACACTCGAGCACAGATGTCTGGCAGTGGTTTGTTTCTTGACTTTTCTAGGTACATGCTCAGTAGGGGATTCCTGAATCCTATGGTACCTCAATTTCCATCTGTTTTAGATACCATTGAATTGATTTCCATAGTGACTGTGAATAACTACAGGTCCAAGCACAGTGGACGAGAGTTCCTATTTCCCCACAATCACTCCGACACTTGATACTTTCTGACATTCTGAATTGGGCTATCTTTGAGAGTGTTAGGTGTTATCTCATAGTAGTTTTAATTTGCATTTCTCTTTAGGATAATGATCAGAAAATTTTCCCCATGCTTATTGGTCATTCTGAGTTCTGTGCCCTGTGAAACTTCTTTTCAGGTCCTTTACCCACCTCCTAAGTGGGCAGTTATTTTTTTTTCTTATTATAAGCTTGCAAGGCATTTTGGATTTTAGTAATAATGATGTGTCATTGCTAAAGATGTTTTCCCACTCTGTGGACTCTCTTATTGCTCTCTTGGTGAATTCTTTCAATGTACACAGGTGATTTATCTTCAGTATATCCCAGTTGTCAATTTGTGACTCCTCTGTATTTGTATCCTCCCCTATTTCTGATAGCCTATGTATTCCTTGTGCCAAGGCTCTCAGGATTGTCCCAATTACCTCACTAATGACCTAAATTGTTTGGGGTTTTACCTCAAGGTCTATGATCCACCCTGAATTTATCTTGTGCATCGAGTGAGTTGCTTCATTTTTCTGCAGCTAGTTAATCTTTTTTTTTTCTAGAACCCCTTACTGAAGAGAATGTTTGCTTCTTGTTTGATATATTTTAGGCCCTTATAAAAAAGCAGTTGCTGTATGCTAGTGTTTTTATTTCTGGATGTTCAGTTCTTTTCCATTGGGCAGAAAATCTGTCACTATACCAGCACCACACTGTTTTTACTACTGTGGCCATATAATACATGCTAAAGTCAGGTAGAGCAAGCCATCCCACTTTGATCTTCTTCCTGAGGAGTTCTCTGGTAATTCTGGGCTTCTTCCCTCTCCATATGAAGTTGGTAATCAGTGTTTCAAATTCTTTGAAGAAGGATGATGGTATTTGTAATGGGATAGCATTAAACTTGTGTAGTGCCTTGGGCAGAACTGTCATATTTACTATGTTGCCTTACAACCCATGAGCATGGGCTAGACTTCCATTTGTTGATGTCACTTTTGGTTTCTTATAATAGTGTTGTATAGTTTTCCTCACACAAACCTTTGATATTTTAGTCAGGAATGTCACTAGATATTTCATTTTGTGCTTGGTTCTTCTGTGATCTTGTCTGATGCGTATAAGTAGTCCAATAAACTTCTGTTTTTGATATTGTATCTTGACACTGCCATATTTCTCCATTGCATCCAACACTCCACTGGGAAGTTTCTGGGACTTTGGATGTATAAAATCATAATGTCTGCAAATAATGATAGGCTCATCTCTTTCTTCCCCAAATGAATATTGTTGATGTCTTTTCTTTTTCCTATGTTGTTAGCTAGGTGCTCTAGTACAATGTTAAATAGGAGTGAGGACGAGAGGAATCTTGTGTGGTCCCCTTTTGCAGTGTAATTGTTTTTGCCTTTCCTTCATTGACTACCAAATTGGCTGTTGGTTTTTCATTATAGCTTGTATAATATTGAGGACATTTTCTTTTATTCCTATCTTCTTGAGTGTCTTAAACAGGAATGGGTTTTGGAAGTTGTTTAATGCTTTTTCCACATCTATCAATATTATCATGTAGTTCTTATAAATTTTCATGTTAATGTGGGGAATCATACTAACAGTCTTTCATATGTTGAACCATCTCTGCATGCCTGGAAAGAATCCCCCTTGGTCATGTTGAATTATTTTTAATATGCTTTTGCATTCTATTGCCTAGTATTTTATAAAGGAATTTTGCACCTATGTTCATTAAAGATATTGGTCTGTAGTTCTCAAATCTTGTGAGATCCTTGCCCACTTAGGTATCAGAGTTATACTAGCTTCATAGAAAGAGTTTGGGAATTTTCTGTCTTTTACTATGCTCAGAAAGAGTTTGTGTAGGATTGGTGTCAGTTCTTCCCTAAATGCTTGATAGAATTATCCCATGAAGCCATCTTGGCTGGGGGATTTTTTTTTTTTTGGTTGGTAGCCTCTTGTTAACTTTGTCTATTTATACAATTGCTATGGGTCTGCTGAAGTTCTTGACATTCATTTGGGGTAGTCTAGGGAGGCATTGTGTGGCGGTCGTGTACTTATGTTAATTTCATGATTGAGATGTAGGGGTGGAGTCTAGACTGTTAATCTGGAGATAGCCATTGAGTAGCCAATGAGACCTCTGTGTGAGCATGGCTTTCTCCTGAGACTTCTGGGAAATCTCGCGATATTTCCCTCATAGAGATGAGTAGCTATCATCCCAGTTGTTGGGAGTCAGTCTCCGAGATGACAAACTATGGACAAGACAAGATGGCAGCATTCCAAGAGCTGAAGGAGCTGGAGGAGAAGCCACACAGCCTAACACTGATGGAACCAGACCTCTGAAGCTGGAAAAGCCATGTGTAGAGCTCTGTCTGTGCTGAGTTGCCTCTACCACCACTGGATGCTGTTGATGGACCCTGAGCCCTGGAAATGAGGAGCCATGGGGAGACCCCTGCCAGTGCTGGGATTCTGCACCAGCCAGCCTGTGACTTCATGAGTTGGAAGGAGATGTTATAGACTGGTATCGGGCATATGGGCTAATATCAGACTTATGACTTTGAACTGGACTGGGTTAGGATGCTTTCTTAATATCCTATTCCTCTTGTATATAAACCATACCCTTATATCCATATGCATGTCTATGGATTTGTTTCTCTAGTTTACCCAGACTAACACAGATTGTTTTTCCAAGTATTTTTCCATGTCTTCTAAGTCATTGAATTCCTTAGATTACAGACCTTCATAGTACTGTGTAATTATCCTTTCGATTTAATTAGGATCCAATATAAAACCCCCATTTCATTTCCTCATCCTTGCTGTTGAAATTTATTCCTTCCTTTCTTTCGTTAGGTTTGTCAGCAGTCTATCAATTCTGTTAATGCATTCAAGGATCCAACTTTTAGCTGCATTATTTTTTTCCATAGTTTTCTTGTTTTCCCTCCCCTGTATCTCAGTTCTGATTCTTATTATTTCTTTCCTTTTATTATTATTATTATTAGGATTGCTTTGTTGACTAATCTCCAGTGGTGTAAGTGTAGGGCCAGCATACCAACCACAAGTCTCTCTTCCTTTTTCAAGTGTGCACACTTTACTATCGACCTTCTTCTGACAAATGCCTTTCCTCTATCCCATAGGATTTGTTAAATCATATTATCATTCTCATTGGTTTCTAGCAACTTCGAGATTTCTTTTGTCATCTGTGCCAATACCCACTCCTTTATCCGTATAGTAAAGTGACCAGACATCCCGCTTTTGGCAGGACAGTCCTGATTTCAAACAATTTTCCTGCGTCCCACAGCATTTTTAAAAAGTCCTGATTTAAAAAAAAAATGCATGACAAGCTAGGGAATGGCAGGAAACAGGAAGGGAATATACCCCCTCTACCCCTGCCCCCCACCCCCAGTCAATGGTGTCCCGCTTTACCAATGTTAAAATCTGATTATTTTAATTATAGCAATATTCATCCTCCAATTGTTTATTCTTGTTTTCTTCACCGTCCTTCTGTTGATTTTTAGCCTTATGACACAGTGATCAGAGACAGATGTCTGTATAATCTCTATGTGCTTGAATTTAGTTTTGTTCATCTTGTGTCCCAGCATGTGGTCTATCTTTCAGTATATGCCATGTGTACTTGAAACGATTGTGATTTTTTACAGTTGAATGGAAAACCCTGAAAATATCAGATCAAGTCATCCAATTGTGCTGTTTAGATCTGTGGCTTCCTTGTTGAATTTCTTTCTCTGTGATCTTTTTCACAGAGTGTTGTATTAATGACACTTACTATAATTGTTTCATCTGTAATTTTCTTTCATATTTTGGAGTGTATGATTTACGAATTTTGTGGGTGTCTCTATTTGCAAGTGTCTCCAATGCGCTAATGATATCCTGGGGGTTCTTTTCTCATTGTTGCCCCCTTGATGGAGTTGTTCCATGAGATGATCTCCTATTTGCACACAGTGAGTGTTGGTTTTCTGTCCATACTGGGTTGGCAACGATCTTTTACATGAAATGAGTTTCTTTTTATGTATTCTTTGAGTTTTTCTTTGTTTGGGAAGACTTTTCATTTCCCATCTATCTTAATAGATAATTTGCCCAGATATAGTATTCTTAGATTTGTGCAGTTTACCTTCAGTATTTGAATACATTACTTCATTCTCTCCTCTTCTTCATCATGTCTTCTAATAGGTCTAAAAATATTTATTGAGATATTTTTATACCTATTTGCTTTATCCTAGCTGCTCTTATGATCTTCTCCTTTTCCTCATAGTTGTATAATTTAACTGTTATGTTTCATATTGACTTCTTCTTGGGAATCAGTCTGAATTGTGCTCTTTCAGTCTCCTTTGTTGTTGCCTGATTTTCATTTATTAAGCTGGGGAATATTTCCACTGTGAATTCCCTTGCTTTTTTTTTGCTGTTGACTTTTTGTTGTATCTTGTTCTGGTAATCCAATTTTTCATATATTGTTCCTCTTTATAGTATCAGCCATAGCTCTCAGGTTTTCTTCAATTTCTCTGATTTTCTTCTTTGACTGCTTTTTCCGTTTTTTGAGGTCTGCTTGGTTATCTTCTAGGTCACTGGTGCTATTCTCTGCTTCCCGAAATCTGTTGGCAAAGTCTGCTTATTTGTTACTGGTTTTTGTTATTTCTTCCCTTAAGTCTTGTTGCTTTCATCTTCACTATTATTTCATTATTTTCCTGTATCGCTTTCCTCATGTCCTATTCAATTCCAAGCAGCCTTCTGAAAATTTCTTTCTGTGGCAGATCAATATCTGCTTCTTCTATGCACAGTGTTAAGTTCATGACTCCTTCTCGCATTATCTTCTGTTTCCCCTGCTTTTTAGTTGAAGCTGTTGTGGCTGATTGCTGTTTACATGTTGTTTTGAAGGAGCCCAGTACCACTTTCAGAGTCACAGAGCACTGGGATCTCTCATGGGGAACTCATATGAGTGCATCTATCACCTAACTTCTCATAGCTGCACTGGTGGTTTATGCTACCACTGTATTTTTCTATGGTTTCACTCTTACCTTACCTCACTAGTCCATTATTTAGAATGTGAGTTGGATAGTACTCTTATGGGAGCTGGTCCTGTGGTTGTAGTCCATGAGGGGGTTGTTTCACTGGCTGATCTCTCATTAAGTAGTAGTGTTTCTCACTGTGCTTGGCACTTCAGGTGGTGTGTAGTGTTTCCTTCTGCAACTGTAGTGAAGTGAGAGCATATGGGTATACCTTCCTTGGTGTAGAGCACAATAGATGGCAGGCAGGATTGTCTTAGTCTGAGAAAACCCTGTGGATGTTGGCCAGATGTTCCTGCAGTAGTGTGGAGGACCACTGATGGTGGATAGAAATTCCCCCAGTCATTTGTATGGCCCCAGAGTGTAGTCTGGATTTCTTCCAGTCATTTGAAGGGGAGATACCCTAGCCACCTGAAGTATGGTGGAGGAAAGCCATGCTTTCACCAGCTGCATGTAAAGTCAAGAAGTGCAGGTGGGAGATCCCCAAACTGGGCTGTCAGATTGCGCCAGGTGGAGGAGAGTGACTTGGTGGCTGGTAGTGACTTGTGAAAGGAAGGAGAGGGAGAAGAGAGGAAAAAGAGAGAAAGGAGTGGACTAAGGCAAGAGCAAAAATTTAAAAAACTAACACAACAGCATGCACACAAAAGGCACAGACAAAACAAAAATATAAACAGCCATAAAAATTAAAAAAAAATAGGAACACTGAATCTGCTGAGACTGTTGTGGGAAAGAGAGACGCAATGGAAGAAGGAAAAAAAGAATAAGCAAAAGTAGAAGAAAAGATAGAGAAAAGAGAAGGAAATAATAAGAAAGTTTAGCCCTCCCTGCCATGCTGTCTCTAGCATTGCCTCATCTGTGTATAGCACTGTCACAGGGGGCAGGCTGGAGCACTCCCCACTGGGTGGGCAGAGTTGCCCTAAGCAGAGGGTAGGGGGCTGAAAACCAGCAGTAGCATGTAGAAGAAAAGAGAGGGAAAGGAGAGAAATAGGAAAAAAAGAGAAATAGAAGAGAAAGAAGATAGGGGGGAAAAGACAAAGAAAGGGGGGCACCAAAACTATGCTGCTAAGATTGACTGTGGGGGGAATGAGAGAAGAAAAAAATAAAGAGCAAAGAGATAGTGGATCCCTGGTCCTCTGATCGTGGAGCTGGAGGAATTTAAACCTTACCCCAAGGTGGCAGGTTGGTGTGCCCTTGAAGTGCACTAATGTTGGGTGGTATTGCATAGTTGGAAAGATTATTGTAAAGACCAGATTGCAGTTTCCTCAGCAGCTTGGAGCTCTGTAGAATGTTGTCATAGCTGCCTTGTGTGGTGTGAAGCATTCCCACCATTGGCAAGCTAGAGTTCCCCCTGCTATTTTGGTTAAGTTGCCCTAGATGGTGGGTAGTGTCCCAGAAGTCAGCAGTGGTATCTGAAATGAGAGAAAGAGAGATAGAAAGAGAGAGAGACAGAACAAGAAAAAAGAGGAAAAAAAACAAAGCAAAATTTTCCCCATTGAGACTGACTGTGGTATAAAGATAGAATGGGAAGAGAATAAAGTGAAAAGAGAAAGAGTAGTAAGCAAAGAGATAACTGAGGCTTGATTGCCTCACCATGGGGCTAGAGGAGTTCCAGTCTTGCCTCAAGGTAGCAGGGTGTGCCTGCTTGATGAAGGGTACAACAGATGCTGAGGGGATTCATCCTTGAAGGAAAGGTCACAACTGAGGCCAGGCAGCAGTTCCCACAGTGGTGTGGGGCATTAAAATTCAATGGTATTGCTGTGTTGTGCTGTATGCAGCACTGCAGCAAGGGGAGGGGGGTATTCTCTCAGTCCCAGGTAAGGCCCCAGGACAGATGGGACCTCCTGAGCTATTTGTAGGATCACAGATTCGGAGCTGGACTTGTTGCTATGCCTTTTGCCTGGACTGCTGATGTCCTAATAGCTGAGTTTTTGTGTTTTCCTCCCTATCTCCCCATCTTAGCCAGTTGGAGTTGACTTAAGTTATTATGAAATTGAGGCTTGCTCCAAGGGTGTTTTCTTATATTGATAGCCTCTGTTCTCTGAAGCTAACTTCTGGCCATCCTTAGCATGGACTCCCTTCTTATGCTAATGTATGTTAAATGTCTTGTTCTGCTGGTTACCTTGGAGTTAATCATGAGCCTGGGATTTGCAGTTTTTACCAAGAAAATAGTTTTCTCTTTTTTTAATATTGGGCTTACATAGTGCTCTGATTTGGGGAC
The DNA here is from genome assembly GCA_004026705.1 of Nesogale talazaci. NCBI lineage: Eukaryota > Metazoa > Chordata > Mammalia > Afrosoricida > Tenrecidae > Nesogale > Nesogale talazaci. Next base: position 53,275 of record PVJH01003898.1, on the reverse strand, counting down.
TGCCATGCTGACCCCCAGAGGAGGAGATCCAGCTTATCTGGAAGGTTGTTTGCTTCTCAGCCAACTAAAACTTTGTTAACCACTTTGATTATGAGTATGCACTTACTTTCTGCCACACTGCAACTTGACTAAGGTAAATTTCTATACTTTATGGCTACCCATTGACCTGAACCTCAGGCTATGAGCTCAAGGTAGCTAACTGCATGTGGAGCTCTGTTGTGGGGTCCTGTGACTAGCTTTCATAGATGCTCCTCTCATCTGGGATTACCATATTTTTGAACCACAAGGTGCAATTCCCCCCCCAAAAAAAGTGGGGGGAGGAATGAGGGTGCATCTTATTGTCTGAAGGTGTGGTACCTCAGAATATTTCATTATACTGGTACTATTTGGTTCAGAATATTTTTCTCTTGTTTTCCTACTCTGAAAACTGGGTGAGTCTTATGGTCTGAAAAATATAGTATGTACCCTTTAGGATGTCAGCCTGGGGAAATCACTACTCACTCGGCTGGAACCCATAGTCCAGTACACCAAACCAAGAGCTATTGAGTGTATTATTAGTTTGCCTTGTGATTGGAAATAAAAATCAGGATTCATGACAGACCCTAGTACCCTGATTCTAATTTCACGTTTCCACCCTCAAGTCTTCTGAGCCTGACTCCCCAATTTTCTGGTCTAGCAGCAGGAGCCCCATGCAGGTGCATCTAACTAGACACCATCTCCTTCCCCTCTCCTCTGTTCTGTTTCTATCATACCAGTTTTCTACCATGTCTTTCTGCCCTTTAAAACTCTGGTTGGCTTGAGTTCTCAAAGGTTGGTACATTAATATTATAGGAAGACAATTTCAATTCTGGAAAGCATTTTTAGATAACATTGTTGATTGGTGCCAACAAGTTGGTCCTGAAACTATCTCATCCTCACAATTATTAGGTCTTGGCCTGTTGTTGTACCCACTGTGTCAATTCATCTCATAAAGGCTCTTCATCTTTTTCACTACCCTTCTTTTTTACCCAAGATATTGTCCTTTTCCAGAGATTGATGTTTCTTTCTTTGGTTATTGTCCATTTAATTTAGCTTTTGTTTGTTTGAATTCAAATTGAATGGCATGAAAGAATCTGAGTCTATTTGTTTTTGTTTTTTTACTTTTCCTATTTTATAGCCACTCAGATCAATGTTTACACCTGTTGAGAAAGGATTCTGTAGTGTTTTTAAGTCTGTAACCCCTCTTACTCTTTTCCTCCCTATTATTATTTTTCTCAACAGTTTTATTGGTATATAGTTCACATATCATTCAATTCAATAGTTCAAGTACATCAGGAAGAGTTGTACAATCATCACCGTAAGCAGTTTTTTAATGTGTACAATTTTTTAATTTAATTCTTTTCCCCCAATAGTTTATTAGCAAGTAATTTATTTATAATGTAATTCAATAGTTCAATTGTGTCATGGAGAATTGTACAATTACCCCCACAGTGTTAATGGGCCACCATGGTTAAATTGTCTTTAAAATGATTTAAGCAACCACAATCCATCCTGTTGTTCCATGCCCCCCTCCTCTCTTCATTAGTTATCACTATCTCTCCCCACTCACCCCATATTCCCTATACCTAACTGAATTTGTTATAAACATTATGCATCCAGTTCTCCTGTGCTTTACAGCTGGTATACCCAACAGATAACAATAACAAAATCATGCTTAGTTGATAAGGGTAAAACATAATACACAGAAAAATATACAATAACTCATAAGAAGAAAAAGACTCCTAACAATATTTTTGGATGATCTTAAGAAAAAATCTCTTTGTATGGTATATCAGTGATATTTGATTTATAATCTGCCCATTCTGTTGAGTCACCTTTCTTTGGAATGGGTACACATATGGACCTCTCCTTGTCAGTAGGCCAAATAATGGACTTTCAAATATCCTGGCATATGCAAATGAGTGCTTCCAGTGCTTTATCAGCTTGTTAAAATATTTAAATTGATATTCCAACAATTCCTAGAGCTTTGTTTTGGTATAATGCTTTCAGTGCAGTTTGAACTTCTTCCTTCAGCACCATTGGTTCTTGCTCACATACAGCATCCTGAAATGGGGTGGAATGTCTACCAGTTCTTTTTAGTACAGTGACTATGCATTCTTTCCATATTCTTTTGATGTCTCCTGTATCATTCAATTGTTTGTTCATAGGATCTTTCAATATTGAAACTTGAGTCTTGACTTTCTCTTCACTTCTTTAAGATATTCTGAGCATGTTCTTCCCTTTTGTCTTTTCTAATTCTAGATTTTTGTACAGTTTGTTATAATATTTGACTTCATTTTTCAATCTGCCCTTTGAAATTTTCTATTTAGCACTCTGACTTCATAATTACTTCCTTTTGCTTTAGATAATCTATGATTTAAAGAATGTTTCAGTGCCTCTTGACATCCATATTGATTTATTTCTTGTCTCTTTAATGACTTTTTTTGTATCTTCATGAATTACGTTCTTTATGTCTTCTCACAGTTCATCAGGTCTCCTGTCATTAGTGCTCATTGTATCAAATTTATTCTTGAGATGTTCCCAAATTCTAGAGTGGGACACACTCAAGGTTTTATTTTGGCTCTCATGAAATTATTTCAATTTTGTTCAGGTTTAATCTGACATTGCATATAAGCAATTGATGGTGTTTTGCACAGTCAGGCTCTGCTCTGGTTTTACTTGCTGATATTGAGTTTCTCTATCTTCTCTTCCCACGGATGTCGTCAATTTTATTTCTATGCATTCTACATGTAGGAATCCATGTGTGTAGTTGGCTTTTGTGTTGCTGAAAATGATGTTTGCTATCAAGGACTCGGTTTTGCAAAATTCTCCAATGCTATCTCCGGCTTTGTATCTATTATCAAGTCCACATGTTCCAACTACTAATCCTTCCTCTTTGTTTCCAAGTATTGAATCTCAAACACCAATAATTTTCAATACATCTTGATTACATGTTTGGTCAGTTTCAGACTGAAGACATTGGTAGAATTATTCCATTTCTTTCTCACTAGTTTTAGTTGTTGATGCATAAAGTTGTATCCTACTTCACTAGCTTGTAGAAACTTTTCCATTGGTTTTTCATCAATTTCTTAAAGAATTAATAGGCTTTCCTTGAAGGTAGATAGATATAATCTATCACAGACAATTTTGTACTTCATGCTTGGTTCTTAATGTCCTTTTGGACAATTCCTGGCATAATGAAGCAAATAATTTTCTCATTCAAAATAGCCAGTATGAGTCCTAATGCTTAGGACTATATGTTCCTTGTCTCGAGCACTTTCATACATCCACTGCCTTCATCATTCTCATATTTTCTTTCTATTTTAGCCCTTGACATCTGCTCTTCATTTCCCTTTCCCTCCCAGATCCCCCCTTTCTCATAAACCCATGATAATTTATAAATTATTATTATGGGTTGAGTTGCCCTAGGCGGAGGGTAGTGGCCTAAAATCTTGTAGTGGTATATGACAGAATATAGTGGGAGAGAAGAGGAAAAAGAGAGAAAAGGAAGAAAAAAGAAAGAAAAAGAAATAAAGCAACACTGTGCCTGTTGAGACCAACTGTGGTGGGAAAGACAGCAGGGTGAGAGAGTACACAACTGAAAAATTCAGTGGTAAATAAGGAGATAACTTTTGCGTCATTGTGGAGCTGGAGGTGTTCCTGCACTGCCTCAAGGTAGCAGGGTAGTGTACCTGCTTATTGAAGGATTCCACAGATGTTGGGTGGGATTACCCAGAAGGGCAAGATCACAGGAGTGGCCAGGCACCAGTTCCGAACAATATTGAGCACTGGGGTTCACTGGTATGCCTGCTTTGTCCTGTATGTAGTACTAAAGCATGGGTGAAGTGGAGTGTTCTGTCAGCTCAGTGGAGAACCCCAGCACAGGCAGGGCCTCCCCAGCTATGTGTAGCCTCACTGAAGGGAATTTGGGTTTATTAATATATTTAGACTGCATATGCCCTACTAGCTCAAAGGTGTCTGCTCCTACCCACTCAGACCAGCTAAAATAGAATTTTCTTCCTGGCTCTGCTCATTTAGGAGCAGGGTCTTTGTTATATTGAAAGTCTCCAGACCCCCTTCTTATGCAAATGTGTGTTAAGAATGTTGATCTAAGTAACTCCTTGGGGGTTGATCAATGAGTTTGGGATTTGCTGGGTTTTTACCCCAAAATATAATTGATTCTTTTGGACTTATGATGTAGCTTGATTGGATTTGGAGGCTGTCATGTTGGCCCCCAGAAGGGGATATTCAGTTTATTAGGAAGGTTTGTTTACTTTTTGGCCAAATGGAACTGAATTCACCACTTGAACTTTAACTATCTAGTTGTTCTCAGCAACACAGTACTCTGTCTCAAGTAAATTCCTGCTTTTGTTACTCCAAATTATGGTTTCTCACTAGCCCCACTTCCCAGGTTCTAAGCTCGAGAGATAGCTAACCCCATGGGGAGCTTTGATGTGGGGTTCTGCAACTAAGTTGCACAGGTTCTCCTGGTGTCTCGGATCATGCCCCCTTTTGAGCATCTGCCAGGGAAATCGCAACTCACAGTGAAACTAGGGTGGAGAGGCACACTGAACCTAGAGTGATTTAGTGCATTCTTGATTTGCTTTGTGAGTGGAAATCACAAAAAAGTGGGGTTCAAGACAAACCCTAGTACCATAGTTCTAGTTTCAGTCTCCTTCACCTTACCTCCTTCTTTTCTGGTATGAATGCAGGAGCTCTTGGTGAGTGAGTAGATGCCATTTTCAAATCTGCAGCTGTTTCTCCTTATGTTGAATCTTGCCACATCAGCAAATGAAAATCCTGAAGGCTCCACCTGAAGGCCTTAACTGACTCACATCACTATATTCCATGCCAGTCTGAGAAATCAACTCCTCCACATTGTGTGTGCTCTCCTACCCAAGGGGCCCATCCTCAGCGACCATCTCTAATGATGTCAGGATCCCATTCATTAGGTCTTCAGTTTCTCATAGTGTTTCTAAGCTATAAATAAAGTTTTCTGAGACTTGCTCTTCGAAAGTGGGGAACCAAGTCCTTCTTTGCTATCTGTTCTTTGTCTGGAAGCTCAGTGGGAACTCTTTCACTTTCAGTGTTCCTGCTGGCATTTGAAATATCAATGACATAGCTTCTAACATCACAGCAACACACAAGCCTCCACAGTACAACAAACTGACCAACAAATCACCATTGGGCCAATTCCTTTTGTAATACAGCCAATCCCATTCTATAAATATTCTTATGATCATAGTAAAATGACCAATCCTTGTAAACTGTTTTTTGTGAATATCTAATTAATCCATTCATTGTGAGATTTTGACTGGCCATTTGTTTTGGAAGAATTGCAAACTTACGGCTAGAAAGGCCACATAAAAGAAACTCATAGCACTACATCAATAAACAGCATTGATCAAACTATAATTATTTAGTGTTCCTATCTTATTCATCTTAGACATATAGGTTGTACGTGGTAGTTTGTAGTCCTCTAACTTAATCAGAGCCATCACTCTGAAAAGGAAATTACCAATTTAGAAATAGATTTTGAAAATTTCTTGAGTATCTCAATTGATATCATGAAAGGCCTATGTATAAAATGCAATCTCTCATGTTATAGATGAGGAAACAGGTGAATAAAGTCTAATGATTTGCATGGACTCATATAATTAGTTAGTGTCAAAATAGGTACTTGACTTTGTTCCTAATCTCCAAGTTAATACTGCTTTCTCCTGTGCCAGACTATTTCTCTTCTCAAACAACTCACTCTCAGTCTTCATCTTTAAGAGGGCTATATTATTAGGGATAGACTTCAATGTAAAGGAACAAGTTGGCTGAGCCACACTGGTCCTGAAGGGATCATTTGTCCTAAATTCCCCATGTTTTGGCTCCAGGGTACATCCTCTGGCCTAGCTGGATTTGTGAGGTAGAATTTGGATCATGATCATGGGTGGGAGGAAGCATTTAAGAACTAGAGGAAAGTTGCATATTTCATTATTGTTACACAGTGCTTTGACTGGCTCATCTTCTCCCTTCAACCCTTCTATAACGGGATGTCACTTCACCTATTGATGGTGGGTTTTGGGTCCCCAATCTGTACTCCCCCTCATTTATAAAGATATATTTTTTAGTTCTTTGATGCCTGATACCTGATCCCTTAGACACCTCATCTCCACACAGGCTGGTGTGCTTTTCCATGTGGGCTTTGTTGTTTCTGAGCTAAATGGCTGCTTGTTTACTTTCAAGCCTTTAAGACACCAGATGCTATATGTTTTGATTGTTGAGCACCATCAGCTTACTTCATCACATTTACTTATGCATACATTTGTCATCAGCGATCATATCAGGACATGAAATGTTATGATTTTTATTTCTTTGAAGCCTAATAACTGATCCATTTGACACCTCGTGGTGACACAAGCTGGTGTGCTTCTTCCATGTGGCCTTTGTTGCTTTTCTGAGCTACATGGCTGCTTGTTTACTTACCAGATGCTGCATCTTTTGATAGCCAGACACTATCAGCTTTCTTTACCACTTTTACTTTGCACACATTTGTCTTCAGTGATTGTGTCAAGAAGGTGAGCATCACGGAATGTCAATTTAATAGAACAAAGTATTCTTGCATTGAGGAAGTATTTGAGTGGAGGTTCAATGTCCATCTGGTGTCTCAATACTAACCCTATAAGTATATAAGCATATAGATATATTTCCTCATTCTCATATGTAAATATATTCACTTATGTATATGTCTGTATTTAGACCTCTATAAATGCCTTTTACCCTCCAGTTCTTTCCTATATTTCGTTTTACTTTCCTCTTTTACCACTACCATGATCAGCCTCCATTTGGTTTCAGTATTTTCACTCTGTTACATTACTCTTGATCAATCCCTATCAGACCTCTCCCTCCCACCTTGTCACCGATTTTCAATCACTTGTTCCCTTATCCATGGGTTGGTCAACACCACCTCCTTTCTCCCTCCTCCCCATCTCCCATGCCCTCCCCCCAAACCATCAATCCTGTTGTTTTCTCCTCCAGACTGCTCATCCAGCTTATCTTATCTAGATAGACCTGCAGAGATAATAATATGTACCCAAAAAACAGGCATACCAAGATGAAGCAACCAAAGAAAACAAAACAATGATAACAACAAAATACCCAATGTCATATTATATATATGTATATATATATATATATATGTAAAAATAATAGAATTAAAGACCTGCAAATAGTTCAAGGTCTGTTCATTGACCTCCAGGAGTGCCTCTGGTTGAGTCCAATGGGATGCCACACCCTGACCCCAAAGTATATCCTTGGCACTCCCTTGGGAACTCATGCTCTGTTGCACACCCTTAGTGTTTTGCTTTGGTGTGATTGGGTCATGCAGGGTACAATCCTGACCCTGCTTCTCCATTTGTTTCCCCGTAAGGCCTTGGGTCAGCAAGGGATACTATGTTTCATAGTGGGTCTGGCCATATGGTCCTCTCTGTGCACTGCCTCTTCTGTTTGGGAATATCATTCTTAAGGCTCAGTGGGCCAGGATGTACTCCATTCTCTCTTTGTCCCCCTTCATTTGTTTTTGTGTGCTCTGGTCAGGTATGTCCCACTCCTAAGCTGTAGCTTCAGTGCTGTCCTCCAAAGCAAACTCCCCTGGGGGGAGAGGCAGCTGTCCAAGTAGTTGGGATTTGGATTGGGTTCTCAGACCGCTCCACTGGCTCCCTGCTCCATGCTGCCACACTGCATTCATATCCCTGATCACCAGGTTTAAGTTGGTCCATCTTTCCCTGTGGACAGATAAACAATATGATACCCTTGGGTGGGTTAGTACCCCATTCCCTGGCAAACTACTGATAATTTGTGAATTATTAAGGGTTCCTGGGGGAGGCAGAGTTGGAAGGGATGGGAAATATGGGGAGCCGATACCAGAGGCCTATGTAGAAGACAGATGTTTCGAGAATTATGATGGCAATAAATATGCAAATATGGTATACAAACAAGTGACATAAGTATTGATTGTTATAGGAGTTATATGAGCTCCTAATAAAATGATTTATTAAAAAATGTTAAAGGGCAAAGATATCACTTTAAGAACTAAGTGTGTCTAACTCAGGCCACAGTATTTTCAATTGCTTCATATACATACAAACATTGCACAATTAATAAGGAAGACCAGAGGCAAAATGATTCCTTTGAATTATGGTGTTAGTGAAGAATATTGAATACACCATGTACTGCCAGAAGAATGAACAAATATGTTTTGGAAGAAATACAGCCTGATTACTCCTTATAAGCAAGAGTGGCGAGACTTTTTCATATGTACTTTAGACATGTTTTCAGGAAGGACCGATCTCTGAAGAAGTTCATTAGCCTTGGTAAAGTAGAGGGTTGGTAGACAAAGAGGAATATATTTAAAAAGATGAATTGGCATAGTATGTTTAAATATAACAGCAACCAGGAATGGCACACGATCAGGCATTGTTTTCTTCTATTGGACACAGGGTCACTATAAGTCAGAACTGAACTGATAGTACCTAGCAACAACAACCATTTCGTCTCATGGTAGATATTTCTACTTAAAAACTTTACCTATAATCTAAGTTTATTTGATTTAGTTCCTTACGAAGCATTATCACCGGATTCTATCTTTGTGCTGCTAATGGGCTGATTAAATGGAAGGTAAGAAAAGTCACTGGTAGAAATTATAATGATGAAGCCTTCTTGGAGTCAGTTAATCCTGACATCCCACTTTATTAGTAAAAATCAGAATGAAGGATAAAGAATTCAAAGTGCAACATAAACACAGGTCTGCCATTGAAGACCTTTCTCTGTAGCTGGTAAAGTAATATTTCAGCTTAAAGATACTGAGGATTATTTAGAAATAATCAAAAGGGGAAATTGATGTGGCATGTGCAGTTGTGCCTAGCATGGTACTTGACACAGAGTAATGATCAGTGAATGTGTGTTCTTTTTTTCCTTTGATGTAACTTTACAAACTAACCAGTTGACAAATATTTATCAAAGGTCATTTATATGTCCAGCATTTTTCCAGGTCATCAGACAACACAATAATTTCTGTAGAAAGTCAAACAGTGTATATTTTATATTTTGTGATCTATACATCTGTCACGACTATTCGGTTTTGACCTTATAACATGAAAATAGCCATAGCCAGAAAGTAGATGAATAACACATCTATGTATCAGTAAATTTCATTTCAAAAAATAAGTCGTAAGCCAGATTTGACATATTGGGCACAATTTGCTGCCTTCTGTTTAGATGTTGCAGATTAAGAAATATACAAATAATAGACACTTATCTGTTAGATTTTTCAATCTGTAATTTTTCCAACTTATAGTGACCATATGCACAACAGAAAGCTGTACGATCCTATACTATCCTCATAATTGTTACAATTGAGCCCATTGTTGCAGCAATGATGTCAATCTAGTCTAAAAGAAATATATAAAATAGACATTTATTATGAGAATTACACATGTATCCTAAGCAAAAAATGTGTTCTATGATTGTCAAGAGAGAGGATATTTAACTTAACCTTACAAGGTTTCCTTTAAGAGGTGACATTCAAGTTCCAGCTCCACAGGCAAGAGAGTATATGGTACATCTGACAGATTGAAGAATTGCAAAATGGATGGCTAGATTGAAGAAATACGGGGTAGATGGTAATAATGAGACTGGGTATGTGATAAAAATTATAACGAAGGGCATGAAGGCTCTGTTAAAGTGTTTGAATTTATTCTTTTAAAGAGGTTTTATTTTTTGGGACACTTTTATATTCATTCATTGAAAAGATTTAGAATATATAAGTGACATACATCACACATCCATTTCTCTTTAGAGTAACCTTTCACTAGTGTGTTTTATTTGTTATAAATATGAAGCCAATCATAGTATATTATTAACCAAAGTCCATAGTTTTTCAGATTACCTTAACTTTTATCCAGTGCCACTTTTTTGTTCCAATAACACATTTGTACCACATTACAGAAAGTCATTAATGTCTTCTTAGACTCCTCTAGCTTGTAACCATTTCTTTTCCACAATTTCCTTGTTCTTGATTATCTTGATAATCTATGTATTATTGGTGAATAATAATAATTTGTGGAACGTTTCTTAGCTTGGACTTTTTCAGATGCTTTTCTCTTGCTCAGAGTGATTTTTCAGGTAGTTTAAATGGGGATCAGAGAGAAAAGTGTTATTCTCAACACAATATATCAAGGATACATGACATCCCTATTATCATCTGACTTTATGTAGTAAACATCAGGTTTGAACTTATTTTTAGTCTAATGAAAGTCATTTTTCTGGTATTATGAACTGGGAAGGTACATTTGGCATTTTATTAAACCAGAGGCATATATATATATATATATATATATATATATATATATATATACACACACACACATGTACGTATGTGTGTGTGTGTATTTCCTTAGGGTACGGGGAGGATGATTGTGTTAGGCTGAGTCGTCTAGAGAAACAAAACTCTATAAAGAGAGAAACAGATAATTTAGGTCAAGAAAATGCCACACGATTGTAAGAGTGGGTATGTTTTAAGTATATGGGTCAGAGGTTGACTTGGAGAGTTCTCTTAGTTGTGGGGCAGATGAACCAGGTATTGGTAAAAGTTGAAGCACAGGAGACCACAGGTTGGTGGATGTCAGCAGGTCAGGTTTGTAGTTGTTGGGGCTAATGAATCCAAGGTCAGAAGGTCAGATGGGAGGTCAGATGTCAGGCCACTCATGACTCCTGTGATCATCAGGAAATATAGCAGGTTATGGGACACACTGCAAAAAACTTGTACTTGATGAACCAGATGTAGGATCCAGACCCAACAGAAAAAGAAAGATGCTCTCCATAATATCTACTTGTATCTCAACTATTTGGCTGTTCATATCATGGGATTGATTACTTTAGGTTAGATTGAATCATGGGGATAGCCTCAACTGCCAAACCACTGAGAATCCTGGTGGAACCAAATTGGCACAAAACCTAACTAACTCAGTTTGCTCTTTGTATATATGAGAGAAACCTGTACAGATCTTTCTAAACCCCACATAATTTCTATCCATACATAAAGACAATAAGAATGTCATACTTGCAACCAACATAATAAAACTATAACATGCACAACTGAAAAGGAAATAACCCTATTTACCTCTTACATTTTAGAGATAAATAAAAGTAGTGGATGAATCCATAAAAAGAAAATATTCACAACTATTATAATCCTCATATCTCTAACTTGTGATGTGATCATAGCCGGCTTTCTGAACCATTATCTTCTAGTACCCACAGGTATTGCTTTTACTTTCGGCAAGTACCATGGCTGGTCATGTTTCTATACCTTGTGGGGTAACCTGAACCTTCATTCCTGAAGTGTCAGGGGCATTGGTAAACATTACCCTAAATCACAATGATTTTTGTTTAAAATTGTAGTTTATTTTTTAATGTTTCAACTATGGTAGTATCTTCCAGATTGTCTAATAGTTTAGTTCTATTTCCTTGTTTTTTTTGTTAACTCTAGAAATTAAATATTATTATATTGGTATATAAGGAGCCATGATCATTTGTGGGTTATGTATCAAGTTGATAACCTCAAGATTAGTGATTCAAATTTATAGCAGCTTGACAGGAGAAAGATAAGACTTTCTGCTTCTGTAAGGATTTATAAACTCAGAAATGCAAAAGGACAGTTCTACTCTGCCCTCTAAGGGGATTTGGAGTTGTAATTGATTCAATGCTAGTAAGTTTTGGGTGTGTTTCTATAAGTAGTCTTGGATATCTTCTCGAAGAAGCTTCCTCTTCCCCATATAGTCATGATGGGTAGAATTGACTCGACAGAAACAGGGTTTTAAAAATTATCATTTAATAAATTATCATTTAATAATGATATAGGAATGTCAGTCCATATTTACAATTATTATAAGAAATATTAGTTCATATTTGTCACATGCTTTCCTTACCAGTATTATTGGCTCACCTAATATATTATATTCAGAGTTCATTCTCTGGGGTTTTATTTTCATGTTTATCCTTGAAAAACAATCCTTTTGAGGATACCACTAAATTGGAAACTTTTTTTCATTGTTTATGAAAGTACAATCCCACAAATTTGGTTTCAATTTTGGACTTGAGAAGAACACAGATTTATTGTCATAATTAAGAGGCAATCAGTCATTTCAGGTTTTATCTTTATTTTTAAGTTTTCAATTTTCAGAACAATGTGTGGTTTTCTTTTTCTGTAGTTTGTTTTGAATAATTGTTGCTTGTGGTGGTGTGATTTGGACTTTCTAAGCCCGTGAATTGGTGTCTCTAATTAATGTTGGAAATTTTCCATTTAAATATTTCCTTTTTCTCCTTCTCTGATCTTTCCATAATTTCTATTAGATATTGGTTGATTTTTCATTTACCGTATCCTTCTTTTTAACTATTATGTGAGAGGGTATTCAAAGAAAACCAGAATTGGGCTGGGTGGGGTTAAGCTTTCGGAGGGCTCATTTTTCCCAGTAGGCAAACATTGAGCAACTCGCTCGGAGTTAGTACCACCAGTGGTGTCTCCTGGAAAGGTTCTCTCTGGTCACAGTGACTTTTTTGTTGAAGCAGTTTCCCTTGAACCTCGTTTCTTTGTGATGACAGATTCAAGAGAAAAGTTTGCAGCTGTGAAATTTTGTTTCCTGGTGGTTAAAATGTCACGTACAAGGACAGCACTATGGAAAAAACTCAACTGTATGCACAGGTTTGTTTCAAAAAAGGTGAAATGTTGATTGATAACAAACCTCATTCTGGAAATTTGTCAACTCCCAAAAGGGTGAAGATGTCAATCCATAATGCATTTGGATTTTGTTCCACCAGGTTGGACTGCTGATCAAGCTTTGCATTTAGAGGTTCTGAAAAGGTTGTGCAACAGTGAGTGATTAAAAAAGGTCTGATTTGTGGCAGATGGGGGGCTAGTCTTGTCACCAAAACAAGGCACCTCTTCACGCAGCCATTTTGGCAAAAAACTAGCATGCCTCCCTTGAGCCATGTACTGGAATCACCTGACCTGGCTCCATGGAACTTCTTTTTGTTTCCATGAATAAACAGGAGCACGAGAGTACAGTGATTTCACGATGTAGAAGAGGTGAAGAAAAAAAATGAGGGAGGTGCTGTCAGCCACCCAAATAATGAGTGTGTGAAATGTTACAAAGAATAGGACTGCAGATTTGATAAATGTATTAAGTGTAATGGAGAGAAAATACTTTGAAGGTCATTTTGCAAAAAAAGTTTAAATACATAGCATTGAAAAATAATGCGTTTTATATTTTTGGAGGTGTATACCCTTAAATTCTATCTCTCAATCTCTCTGTGATACATTTTGGCTAATTAATTCACATTTATTTTCTAGGTCATTAAATATTCTTTCAGTTTTTTTGACTTATTTCTAATCGCAATGAACATGCCTTTCATTTATAGTGTTGCCCTTTGTTCTTAGGTGCTTTCAAGTCAGTTCTGACTCATAAATATCCCATATACAACAGAATGAAACAACATCCAGTACTGAGTCGTCCTCACAATTGCTTTCACATTTGAGCCCCTTGTGTGTAAAGTCTTCCATTATGTCCATCCACTTTACCAAGCAAATAAAAGTATTGTTACAAAATCATAAGCCTATATTACCTAAAATTATCAAGATATGAATAGTTGTTTATTGAAATATCTTTCATAAACCTTTACAATTTTGAGGATGGTGGTCTCCTATCTATCCTTTCCCAAAATAATTCTTCACTCATTGACTTGCACCATGCAAAGATAGCAGTATGGGCATTCTTGAGGTAGTTATATTGTGTACTTGTCAATGTACTTTGAGTTTTGTTAACAGAAAGAAATATAGGCTGAAGGGCGGATGGGTAATGTTTCCCAATGAAATTCTCAGTGAGAAACCTTTTCTACTCTGGAAGAATGAGAAGGTAATTGTTGTCATGAAAAATATTTCCTCAATGTAACTTCCCTGAGTTTTGTCACCCATGCAGTTTTCAACCTTCTTTTTTTTCCCCCAACATTCTTAAAAGTTCTTAAGAACAATGTGATTGTCCTAGGTTCATTTAGAAAATCAGTCAAGAGAGTGTCCTGGGTCCTTTGAAAAAAAATCAAGATTACCCATTTGGAATTTCAAGAAATATTTGCTATTAAAATCCCAGTTTATTTCTTTGTCTAGTACTTAACTGGTCCAGCAGATCGCATTGGAAAAAACAACTTTTATTGGATATATTAAAAAAAAACCCTCTAAGGTGACTAAGGAAAGAGGATTACTGAGAGAACTTGTCTACATTAATCCACAGGTCATAATGATATGTTTAACACATTTTGCTTGGCATAAATAATTTATAAACTGGAACCCTAATGACAATACTTTTTGACTTCGCATATATAAGTATTTCTTGGTAGACTTTTTTTCTTTGATCAAGATTTTATTTCTGAAGCATATTAAACTAGCTAATTTCTTATATTATCTTTAATAAATCTAGTATTGCCTATCTTTGTGACTATGTTTATATTATGATTTCTACTTACCCTTGTTTATTTTCTTCATCTACGTTTTATAATTTTTAAAAAGTAAGAGATAATGGTTTTTATGAATTTCTTTATATGTGAGAATTCTCTGAGGCCAGACTTCAAAGTGTGTTTTTCCAAACAACTTGTATTTGCTTCTGCTTGCTAAAATTCACTAAGAATAGAAAAAATGTTATAGATCAAATTGCATTTCCCAAAATAGATTCTAAATTACTAACTTGTTTACACATAATTCAAATATTGTTTGGAAATTAGATATTTCTTTAGTAATGATAAAGAGGCTGTGCCAACATTAGACAAATCTTAAAAATAGTCGCTTTTGTGTTAAAAATCCAAATAGACACAAAGAAACACAGAGAAGGTGACACATGATGAACAAAGATATATCTACTAGTGACAATGATTATCCCAGCTGCTAGAAGCTGAAATATACAAGGAAGGAAATCCCCTTTTAAATGTGTCCTGAACTAGGACTTTAAACTTCCTTTAAAATGAGGTCTGTTCTTTAAAGTCATCCACTTGTGGTATTTCTGTTACAACACTACTAGGTGGCAAAGACAGAATTTATGAGTAGTGTGCTTCTGTGTCTAAAAATGTGGAAGGAGCCTTAAAATTGAGTAATGTGTAGAAGCTGGAGGAATTTGTGAAGTATTGATTATAAGAGTCTAGAATGCCTTGAAAAGATATTTAGTATCATTATGATCATGAAGGTTAAACAGCAATCATTTCTCTGGAAGAAATGAGGAAACTTACAATAAAATACTTCAATAACTATGAACATAATGTTACTAGAAATGTATATTGTGAGACTTTAAAAGGAAATGAAGAACATGTGATTAGACATTGGAGGAAAATGATTGCTGTTATAAAGTGACAATAAGTTTGCCAGAGTTGTGTTGGAATATTTGGTGATTGATGAGCTTGAATATTTGACTGAGATTTACAGGTTCTCTCTGAATGAATTTTTACTTGTTGCTTATAGGGAAATGTGGAAGGAAAGATATATATTTAGAAATGAACAGTTAAAAAAGAAACTAGAAATTAATGATTGGAAAACCTCTATTGCGAAAACTCAGAGAGCATATCTGGGAAAGTATAACAAGTGGCTAACAAGTACACAACTGTTGGCTAAAGAGGTTAGACCTCTGACATCGATTTAGTTAGCAATATCAGCAGAAATTCTGTTAATTTATAGTAAAAGAGACAGAGAGTATTAATTTAAAAAATCACATCCTGAAGTTCTATGAGCTATAAATGGACAAATGGAGCAGGCTGGTTACAAATATTGGTTGTTCGTCAAGAAAGCCAAAGACCGTGCTGGGAATGGTTCAGAGAAAAGTAAACTATCAGCAGGAGCATGAGACACAACCTTTGCTTCCTCTTTTTCAAAGAGTATCCCTTCATTTTCTCAAAAAATGGTGCTACCACCTAAGTTTCAATGACTGGAGATGCTGTCCCTTCAATTCTGAAATATACGGCTGCTGTTTCAGTGGGTGAGCAGAAGGTGGTCACTATTTGAAGATGAGGGGACAGAGCTGCTATGCCTATAGAATTGTCAGTGATACTGACACTCAAGTGGGCCTGAATTGTAGAGCATAGACACAACATTAAGAGGACCCAAGCCAGAGAATCTGGAGAGCATAGCCAATGCCCAGAGACCATATGACAGGGCCAATGTCCAGATATGCTGAATAACAGAAGGCTGTTTCCACATCTTATGAGCTAATCATATTTTTCCGGCTGTATTTTTGACTTGCTTATTACCTGAAATTCCTCTTCTGGCTCTAATTTTTCTCTTTTATAATTAGATAATCTACCTTGTGCCAGTCCCACTATTGTACTTTGGAAGCATTTGTGTTTTAAGTTTCACAGATCTAAAGATGAAGAAAAATGCCCAGGATAGAATATATCCAGTCTCACCTAACTTGATTTATATAATCCAGAATCTGTGGTTTTGGATTTTGAATTGATGTTGACTTTGCTATGATTACTGAGGATGGTGTGACATGGAGACTGTGTTTTTCACATATGAAGGGAATTAATTTGAAGATGGCTAAGTGGTGAAACTAAGGAGCACTGTTGGTGTAGTGCTGGTGTAGTATGAGTTGAACTGCTAATGTCAAAGTCATCAATTCGAAACCATCAGGCGCTGTGTGAGAGAAAGTTGGGAGTTTCTACAAATCTCAAAAACTGGCAGGGGTAGCCTTATCTATTTTAGGATTACTGTTAGTTGAAATGGACTTGCTGGCAGTTAGTTTAATGTTTTCTTTTTTGCTTTTTAGTGGTAAAGTGTTATGGATTGAACTGTGTCCCTTAAAATATGCATAGAAATCCTAATATGTATGTGTAAATATGACCCTGTTTAGAAACAGATTTTTCTTATTATGTTAATGACCTCATCTTGGTCTAGAGTAGGTCCTAAGTCTAATTATTAATGAGCTATAAAAAGAGCAGAACAGACACAGAAGCATATCCTTGGTGGAGTAGAACACATAATGGGGACAGATGTATGTACAAACTCATTAGCTAACAAGTTCCTTTTTCTTGTCCACTTTGCCAACTAGAAACTGATATGGACAAAAAAACCCACTTTCCCTTAAAAAGGCATTCTGAATTTGGTTTAGCCAATTTGTAGCCACCACTTCTCTATTAGCTTTTCTGTAATATCTTGTATGCTGCTATGATGCTGAAAGTCAAGCCACTGGTATGTCAAATACTAGCAAGGCAACCGATAATGGAAAGATTTAGCAGATCTTCCAAACAAAGATAAGGAAGAAAGACTTCTGAGAAAAAGAGAAAAGTTAAAAGCTTGTGAATATCAGGAAGAACATTGTCTGATGTAGTGCTGTAAGATGAAACCCTCGAATTGCAAAGGGCACTTGGGAAGAGCTGCTGGCATGAAGTAGAATTGACTTTAATGGTATGGAGAGAGGATAGCTTAGGTAATCTTCATCTGCGGACAGGGAGCAAATGAAAATGAGGAGAAATAGCTATAAGCATATATTAATAATTGGATTGTGGACTATACAAAGACTGGCTCTAAGAATTTGGAATTCTACAAATAGAACACATTAGACATTAGTGAGCTAAAATAGACAGATATTGACCCTTAAGAATCAAATGATAATATGGTCTCCTATTTTACAAATGACAAATTGAAGAGGAATGGCATCAACTTAATCATCAAAAAGAACATTTCAAGAACTACCCAGGAGTACACACTGCCAGTGATAAGATAATATAAGAAAGACCAGTTAATATCATTATTATTCAAGTTTACTCATTAAGTATTAAAGCCACAGATAAAGGCATTGATATTTTTATCAAATTATACAGTCTAAAATTGATCCAACATGAAATGAAAAGGCACAAATAATAACTGGTGATTACAATTTGAAAGTTGTAAACAAACAACACCCACATGTTAGTTGGAGTCAACTTAAACTCATAGTGATCCTATGGGGCAGAGGAGAACTGCTATCTAGGATTTCTGAAGCTGTAAAGATTTTTGAGAACAGGGACGTTCATGTTTCTCCTAATGGTTCAAACTCCAAACAGTGCAGTGAGCAACTCAACATGTAACTCATAATTACCAAGGTTTCTTGGAATAGAAATAGATGGTTAGAAAACATGGTCTTAGTGATAGAAATGATGCAGGAGATCATATGAAAGAATATGGCAAATCCCAAAATGTATTTATTACAAACATCTATTTTCAACAACATAAATGGAAATTATCAACCTTGGCCTTGCTGGATAGAATACACAGAATCAAATCCACTGCATCTGTGGAAAGAGATGGTGGAAATGCACACTGTTACCAGTTAGAACAAGGCCAGGAGCAGACATAGGACAAGCCACAAATTACTCATATGCAAGTTCAATTTGAAGCTGAAGAAAATTAATATGTCTATGAAAGGCAAACTTATGAGCCCTTTCTCCCTTGTTATGTCCTCAAGGAAGTCTTATTCTAGTTATTGTCTCTATAGATTCACACAACCTGGGTTTCATATACCAAAAATATAGAAAGATACACACATATTTCAAAAAAAGCTTTCTTTAAGGATTAAGGAATCAAGCCATATTATTTAAAATCATTTCATATGCAGTCAAAAGCTGGAAAATGAATAAGGGACAACAAAGAATCTATGTATTTCAATTGTGGTGTTGGTGAAGAATATTAAATATTCCATGGGATACCAGAAGAACAAATAAATTTGTCTCAAAGAAGTACAGCTGGGGAGGGGGGTCCAAGATGGCGCCAAAGGAAGCAGCCCAAAGGGGAACTCCGGTAAATTTGGTGTCCAGAAGGCCGCGTGGAAGTGCTCTGGTGAGTGGAAAGGTCCCTACGAGGGGCTCTCCCTGGCCAGGAGGGAACCCTGACCCACATTCGCTTTCTTTTAAGCCTCAGAGGTCTGGGTACATATATAGGAGATTATCATCCGTAGGCCAAACTTTGTGTGCCTTCCCGCCAGCCAGGAATAACCCCGATCCACTGCCTAACCCGGGTCCTGTGAACAGAACGGCCTGCGTGTGGAATCCCCCAGGGTTAGATTAGAACACCACACACCCACAGAGGAGATCCACTTCTTGCACCCTCCTGAGAGACCCTGCGTGTCTCCCACAGATCCCCTCCATGCAGAAAGACAAAGTCGACTGCACCAGCAGGCTCTGCTCTCTCCCTCCAGACACCCAGGGTTGGACCCGCCAGCGGTCTCCACCGCCTGTGGCCAGTGCACCTACGGCTGATGCCAGGACTGCCTCCTGCCTCCAGGCAGCCACGCGTGCTGAGTCAGTGGGGGCTCGACCTTGCCATTTCCAGGGGCCTGACGCACAGGGAGTGGCCCAGCACTCCCCACGCGCCATTTCCCCTGATCTGAGCCCAGGAAAGCTCGGGTAGCACTCCACACGGACGTGTCTGGAGGGGAGCGCCAAGCGGGAGTTTTTCAACACCGCCTTCCCTAGTGGGAATTGGGCCTCTGGGGTCACTGGCAGTGCAGCACGGTGCGAGAGTCTGGCGGATTGGAGGGGAGGGCCAGGCGGGAGTTTTTCGGTGTCAGGTGGGAGTCTTTTCAACACCGCCTTCCCTAGCGGGAATCAGGTCTCTGGGGTCACTGGCGGCATAGCGAGTCGGGCCGATTGGAGGGGAAAGCCAGGAGAGAGTTTTTCAAAGTGGCTTTCCCGAGCGGGAACCGGGCGGCAGCACGGCGCGAAATTCAGGCGGATTAAAGAGGACGGCCAGGCGGGAGTTTTATGGCTCTGCTTAGCCCTAGTGGGGAATCGGGCCTCTGAGTTCTCCGTAGCCACCACGATCCCCCTGCCGCCTGCAGTGGCGCAAGAAACAGACCAATCAAGTTGGCGCCACAGCCTGCCAGTAGCTTTTCCAAGCTGGGGGACCTGAACGCATGAATCAGGCTCAACCATGCGGGCCTCCTCTGACCTTTCCTCGGTGGGAGTCTGCCCCCTTGAATCTGGCTCTGCCCTGTGGTCCTCCTCTCCCTTTCCCTAGCTGGGGAGCCCGGACGCTTGAGTCTGGTTCTGCTCTGCAGCCCTCCTCTAGCCTTTCGTAGGTGGGGAATCTGCCTCCTTGAGTTTAGCTCTACCCTGTGGTCCTCCTCCTGCCTTTCCTAGCTGGGGGGCCCTGGACGCCTGAGTCTCGCTCTGACCTGAGGTCCTCCTCTGGCCTTTCCTAGGTGGGGAGTCTGCCCCCTCGAGTCTGGCTCTGCCCTGAGGTCCTCTTCTGGCCTTTCCTGGGTGGGGAGTCGTCCCCTTGAATCTGGCTCTGCCCTGTGGTCCTCCACCTGCCTTCCCTAGCTGGGGAGTCTGCCACCGTGAGTCTGTTTCTGCCTTGTAGTCCTCCCCCTGCTTTTCCTAGCTGGGGGACCTGGACACGAGCCTGGTTCTGCCCTATGGTCCTCCTCCAACCTCTTCTAGGTGGAGAGCCTGACCACTTGAGTCTGTCACTGCCCTGTGGTCCTCCTCCAGCCTTTCCAAGCGGAGGAGCCTGGGTCGCCTGTGTGCCTGGGAGTCTGTGGGCCTTAGAGTCTGTGCCCCGGAGCCTGTGTTCACAGAATCTGTGTGAGAATAAGAGGACAGCTGATTGGCTCAGCACTTAAGCTAAGCTACTGCAAACCCAACACTAGAGGTGGGAGCCTGCTGCACTGTACAGTGTGGAAGTCTGTGGCTGGGAGTGTGTGTCTCGGAATCTGTGTGCCCCGGAACCTGTGTACATGAGAAGCTGCGTGGAAACAAGGGGACAGCTGACTTTAAAGGCAACACAGTACCTGCGTACACAGCAACCAGACAAATCTCCACAGTAAAACACAGGTACCCTGTAAAAACACCAATAGCAATCACTTTGAAAATAAACAAGGGCCTTTAGTAACAGAGGAATATGTCACCAACCTCTTCAAAAGCATCACGTAAACAACAGAACACAACATCATTGCTAATAAGTAAACAAGAAAGACAAACCACAGCAACAACTCTCATTACACTCAGAAGAATCTGATGTGGATCTGCCACAAAAAGAAATTCTTCGAAGATTGATAGGAGAAATAAAAGAGATGAAGGAAGCTACACAAAGGATGCAATGATAGAGGAGATGAAGGCCACAATAGAAGGTATGAAGTCCATAATAGAGGGAATGAGGATCAAGCATCAGAGGGAAATACAGGAGTTAACAGGGAAAATAGCAGAAGCTGCATACAGGGTTGCGGATCTCATGATAGATTGGGTGCGGTTGAGACTCGTATCAGTGACCTTGAAGACAATCAGGTTGACCTCAATAAATGTGAAAGACAGTCAAACAAGATAATAAAAGAGAGAGAGGAAACCCGAGATCAACGAGCGATGCTATGAATAGGAACAACATCCGAATCATTAGCCTACCAGAACAGGACACGGTGAAGAAATCAACAGCTAATTTAACAAAGGAATTTATGAAAGAAAATTTTCCCAACCTAATGCATGAGAACCAGCCTATCATACAGGAAGCAGAGAGGACACCGAGTTGACTAGACCCCAGGAAGAGCTCACCAATGCATATAATAGTTAAACTATACAACTTTGCGGAAATAGCGAAAATCCTGAGAGCAGCAAGAGAAAAGAGGATGGCCACATATAGGGGCTCTCAGGTAAGAATATGTGCAGACCTATCAACATAAACCATGAAGAGGAGAAGAGAGTGGACCAATATCTTCCAGAAGATGAAGGCAGACAACTCCTCCCCTAGAATTCTTTACCCTACAAAGCTATCTATTAAGATAGATGGGGAATTAAGGGTCTTTCAAAATAAGGAAAAACTTAAAGAATATGCAGTGAGACACCCAACCCTGAGGAAAATCCTTGTCAAATCACTATGGCCAGAAGACCAACACCTACCAAGCACAAACAGGATAACATCCTATACTCCCACCTCACCAAGGAGCCAAAAGGCTAACCCTAATCACCAAGAACATACGGCCACAGGTAGAACACAGAGCAATAAAGAAGCCCCCAATGAAAACACAACAGAGCTATGAAAAGGGGAATAAAAAAAACACACACCAAAAAACACAAAAGGCCAGCAATGAATCCACCACAGATTGGAATAATAACTCTAAATGTCAATGGCCTGAACTCCATCATTAAAAATAAAAAGGTTGGTTTACTGGCTCAGAAAACATAATGCATCAATCTGTTGCCTGCAGGAAACACATAATAAGCTCGCAGACAAGAATAAACTAAGAATAAAAGGTTGGAGGATGATATATCAGGCTAATGGTGAATCAAAAGAAGCAGGGGTCACAATTCTAATCTCAGATAAAACAGACCTCAAGGTTCAAGCTATAAAAAGAGACAAGGAGGGGCACTTTATAATGCGTAAGGGAACACTTCACTAGGAAACAGTGAGCATAATAAATATATACGTGCCTAATGAGAGACCCACGAAATTTGTCAAACAGACTCTTCAGATCATGAAAGAATATATTACAGACTCAACAATTATAGTAGGAGATATTAACATGCCAGTATCACAAAAAGACAGATACATGGGAAAGAAGCTCAGCAAAGAGGCTATAGAACTAAATACCACAATAAGATGACTAGATTTGATAGACATATTCACTGCCTTCCATCCAAATGCAAAAAAAAATACACATTCTTCTCAAGTCCACATGGCACATTTTCAAAAATTGACCACATGCTGGGACACAACTCAAGCATAAGTAAATCCAAGCACATAGAGGTCATACAGACATCACTCTCTGACCACCATGCCTTCAAGCTGGAGACTAAGAAAAGGACCAGTAGTAAAACAAGGACAAACAGTTGGAAGATGAACAACAAACTTCTGTGGCATGAATGAGTAATGACCCAGATTATAAAGGAGATCAAAACATTTCTAGATATTAATGAGAATGAGAATACTTCATATCAAAGCCTCTGGGTTACTGCGAAGGCAGTTATCAGAGGTAGTCTGCAATAGGAGCATATATGAAAAAGGAAGAGAGTCGTATGGCAGACACATTATCACAAAATCTTCTGCACCTAGAACAGAACCAGCAGAATAATCCTTCCAACAGTGAAAGAAAAGAAATAATAAAAATTACAGCAGGGTTGAACCACTGGGAAGGCAAAAAACAATGCAAAAGATTAATACAGCAAAAAGTTGGTTCTTTGAAAGGATCAATAAAATCAATAGGCCACTGGCAAACCTGACCAAAGCAAAGAAAGAAGAAGCAACAATAGACAGGATGAGAAATCAATTGGAGGAAATTACAACAGACCCTAATGAAATTAGAAGGATTATCACAAAGTGCTATGAAAATTTGTACTCCAACAAGTTCAGCAATCTGGAAGACATGGACAAATACCTGGACAAAAATTCCCTCCCTAGACTGTCGCAGATAGCGTTCAAGAAACTAAACAAGCCCATAACAAGAGAAGAGATAGATAGGGTTATCAAGAATATACCAACAAAAAAAGCTCCTGGGCCAGACGGCTTCACTGGGGAAGTCTATAAGGCTTTCAGGGAGGAGCTGGCACCAATCCTCCATAAAATTTTCCAGAGTATAGGAATGGATGGAAAACACCCCAACTCATTTTATGAAGCCAGTATTACTTTGATATCCAAACAGGGAAGGGATCCCACAGGAAGAGAGAACTATAGACCAATATCTCTAATGAACTTAGATGTAAAAATCTTCAAGAAGATATTGGCCAATAGAATACAAAATATATAAAAAGCATAATCCACCAGGATCAGGTAGGATTCATCCCAGAGATGCAGGAATCATTTATCATCCATAAATCCATCAATATTATACATCATATTGATAAGATGTAGTATAAGAACCATATGATAATATCTATAGATGCAGAGAAAGCATTTGACAACATCCAGCAGTTTCCTAATCAAGACGCTCAGACACATAGGTATAGAAGAAAAGTTCCTCAAATTAGTACAAGGTATCTATGAGAAGTCAACAGCTAACATAATAGGCAATGGAGTAAAGACTAAATCAATCCCACAGAAGAAGGGGACTGGACAAGGATACCCCTTATCCCTACTACTATTCAATATAGTACTGGAGGTCTTAGCAAATAACATAAGATGACGGAAAGACATCCAAGGTATCCAAATGGGAGAGGAGGAGGTCAAGTTATCATTATTCGCTGATGACATGATCCTGTACATCGCAAATCCCAGGAGCTCCACAACTGGAGTACTAACAGCGATAGAGGAATATGAAACAGTGGCAGGATACAAGATCAACAAACAGAAGTCAATTGGTCTGCTCTACACATCTGACAAGACCACAGAAGAAGAGATCAAGAAAACAGTTCCATTCACAATAGCCAAGAATAAATTGAAGTAACTAGGGATATACCTAAGCCAAAAAACAAAACACTTATACAAGGAAAACTACAAAACCCTAATATAGGAAATGAAAGGTGACCTCCACAAATGGAGGAATATCCCATGCTCATTGATTGAGAGACTCAATATAATAAGGATGTCTATCCTACCCAGGGCATTTTTTAAGTTCAATGGTATACCAATTCAAATACCAACAACCTTCTTCAGAGAACTGGAAAAATTGACCACAAACTTCATATGGAGAGGGAAAAGCCCAGAATTAGCAGGGATCTCCTCAAGGATAAGAACACAGTCGGAGGGCTGGCTTTACCTGACTTTCACACTTACTACAAAGTCACAGTGGTCAAAACAGTATGATACTGGCATAATGACAGATACACGGATCAATGGAAAAGAATAGAAAACCCAGAAATAAAACCATTTACATATAGACAACTGATTTTTGACAAGGGCCTCAAAAACATCAAGTGGGAGGATGATGCTCTATTTAACAAATGATGCTGGAGAAAATGGAAATCTACATGTAGAAAAATGAAACAGGATCTCTACCTCACCCCATGCAAAGAACAAACTTGAGGTGGATCATGGACCTGGAAGCAAAACCACAAACCATCAGGACCATTAGCGAGAGAATCGAGGAAAATCTAAGAACCTTGACCCAGGGAATACAAATGCTAACTGCAATAGGACAGGGTACATATGCAGGGGAACCTGAAATTGACAAATGGGACTTACTTAGAATAAAACACATGTGTGCATCAAAGGACTTTACCAAGGCAGTAGCCAGGCAACCCACAGACTGGGAGAGGATTTTTAGCAATGGTACAACAAAGGGCTTATTACAAAAATCTACAATACCCTCATCTCATGCAAGAAGATGAAAACAGATAACCCTATAAATAAATGGGAAAAAGAACTGAAAAGAAGTTTCACTAGGGATGAAGTCCATATGGCCAATAAACATGTGAGAAAATGCTCCTGCTCACTAGCCATCATAGAAATGCAAATCAAAACAACCATGAGATATCATCTAACACCCTTAAGGCTAGCCCAGATCAGAAAATCAGACTGCAACAAATGTTGGAGGGGATGTGGTGAAATAGGGACACCTCTACATTGTTGGTGGTCGTGTAGATATGTACAGCCACTGTGGAAAGCAGTCTAGTGATATTTAATGAAAATGGAAGTTGAACTGCCCTACAATCCAGCTATCCCACTATTGGGTATGTACTTAGAAGAGGCAAGAAATAAACCACAGCCAGTGGTATGCACACCAAAGTTTATTGCAGCACAATTCACAATCGCAAAGACTTGGAAGCAATCTAAATTTCCATCAGTAGATGAATGGATTAGCAAACTCTGGCACATACACACAATGGAGTACTATGCCTCACTCAAAAGCTCAGCACATGAAACACATCTCTGCATGGGAAGAACTGGAGGAAATTATGCTGAGTGAAGTCAGTCAATCACAAAAGAAGTACTGCATGAACCCCCTGAGGTAAGTAGAAACAGCATGGTGAGTATAAAAGAGAAAACTTCTGTATCCTAACAGTTGGTTCAAGAAGTAGGGTAAGGGGAGAAGGGAGGACCAAACCCAGGGAGGTACACGTTGGATGCAACACAGTAATGGAAGAAAGATGAGGGGGTAGTGGGGACAGAGAGATAATAGGGAGTTCAAAAATGAAATGATAACAGAGGGAATGGGGCACTAATCTACCCAGGGGGGGAGTACTGGTCTTGTCTCCACAGAAACCGGAGTGGGCAAGCTGTTCCTACCACAAAGCAACCAATCAGGAGGACAGCGTGGATGCATGGAAGGTTGCAAGAAAAGAGAGAGCTACAGAGCTGGAAGCAACCAGAGTCAGATGCACTCCTTTCCTAGAAGTGGGTGTGGCAGAGAACAGGTTGGGGGAGGGGCCAGCATCCCACACCAACAGGGATAAAGACAAGAAGGGAGGAAGAGGAAGAGAGCTGGTCCAAGCTTCACACTGACACATGATGTTCAGAGGAATACATCCCTCTGGAGATGCTATGAGCCACAGAAAGGACTGGGAAAACAACGATTCCTGGGGGCATGAGAGAGGGGATGAGAAGGGAGTATGGACAAACACATGGACAGGGGAGGGGGAGCAATAAATGGTCTGGAATCAATGGAAAGAGGGTGTGAGAGGCCTGGTCGGGATTAAGCAAGGACAATGAATCTATGAGGAAACACTGAAACGCCAATGAAGGTGGAACAAGATGGTGGGACAGGAGGGAGATGGAAGGAAATAGAGGAAAGAGCTAGAAGGCAAAGGGCACTTGCAAAGGTCTAACATAGGTATGTCCATACATAAATACAGCTATCTGTTATAAGGTGGGAATAAATTTAAGAACATATCTATAGGCCAAATATTAGGGCAGCAGGTGGACCATGGGCCCTCGCCCTGGTGCTCCCTCAATGCAAGAACACTTTGCTCTATGAATCTGGTATTCCTCAAGGCCCACTGGCCCAACATGATCACTGAAGTAAAATGGGTACTTAAGCAAATGTGGTGAAGAAAGAGGATGGTGCCCAGCCATCAAAGGATATATCATCTGGAGTCTTAAAAGCCTAAAGATAAGCAATAGACTATCCACTTGAGAAGAGACCACACCCACACAGAAGAAGCACAATAGCTAGTGTGGCCACACGGTGGTGAAAGGTCTAGGCAATAGACATCAAACAGGGGGGAGAAACACATATCAATGTGTGCACACACCCCCAAGGTGCCCACTGAGGACATGTGGGAGCATGAGCAAGAGTGGTGAAGAAAGCTGATGGTGCAGAGCTATCAAAAGATATAGCATCTGGGGTCTTAAAGGCTTGAGCATAAACAGGCAGCCATCTATCTCAAGAGCAACAAAACCCACAATAAATGAAGCTCACTTGCCTGTGTGATCATGAGGTGCTGAAACAATCAGGCATCAGGCATCAAAGAACAAAAATCAAAATCAATGAACCAATTAACTCCCGATATTGCTGAAGACAAATGGATACAGAGACAAACAGAGTAGAAGAAAAGATGGTGCCCAAATGATTGAATGTCTAGAGTCTCAAAGACTTGAAGATAACTGAGTGGCCATTCAGCAAGGAGACAGCAAAGTCCACAGGGAAGGAGCACACAAGCAAGTGTGATCAAGAGGGGCCAAAGGGAGCAGGTATCGAGCATCAAAGAGCAGGAATCACTTCATTAAGAGTGAGGGGAGGAGCAGGGTGGGGACCTAAGGCCCACTGGTGGGTAATTGATCACCCCTTTACAGGGGAGCCTCGGGAAGGAGACAGACTAGTCAAGGTGCAGTCAGACAGTGATGATGCATACAAGTTTCCTCTAGTTCCTGAGGTCTCCCTACCCCCCAACCATCATGGTTCCAACTCTACCTTGCAAATCCAGATGGACTGGAGAAGGTACACTAGTGGAGAGAGGAGCTGGAGATATGGGGAAATCAGGATGGATGAGCCCCTCCGGGCTGGTGGTTAGATTGGAACTACTGGATGGGTGGAGAGAAGGTGGGGTAGAGAGACAGAACCAACTGCAAGGATCTACGTATGACCTGTCTGGAGGACGGGCATGGGGGAGTGGGTTGAGGGAGGTGGCAGGGAGGGTAAGATATGACAGAATAATAATTATTTATAAAGTATTGATGGTTGATGGGAGGGCAGGAGAACAGGGGAGGGGTTGGAGGAACCGACACCAGAGGCTGGGGGAAAGGGCGGATATTTGGAAAATGATGACAGCAGTGGACGTGCGAGGGTGCTTGCCACAGTATGTTTATTTATGTATTGGAAAAACAATGTATGAGCCCCTAATAAAATGATTTTTTTTGTACATTTGTTGCCATCATTATTTTCAAAACATTTCTTTCCATTTGAGTTTTTGGTATCAGTTCCTCATTTTTTCCCTCCCACCCCCATCCCTCCCTCACGAACCCTTGATAATTTATACATTATTATTATTTTTCATTTTTTCATATCTTACATGGACAGATGTCTCCCATCTCCCACTTTTCTGTTGTTCATCAACCTTGGGGGGGATTATATGTAGATCATTGTGATCAGTTAGTTTCCCCTTTCTGCTTCCATCTTACCCTCATGGTATTACTACTCTCATTATTGGTCCTGGGCAGGGGAAGGGGGGATATTTGTCATGGATTCCCCATTTTTATAGCTCTTTATTTAATAAATAATTTTATTGTGGGCTCGTGCAACTCTGGTATCAGCTCCTTATTTTTCCCATTCTTTTCACCTCCCTCCTTACCTCCGTCCCTTCCTCATGAATCCTTGATAATTATAAATTATTACTTTTCATGTGCTGCACTGTCTGATGTCTCCCTTTACTCCCTTATCTATTGTCCATCCCCCTGTCATTGTGATAATTTCCCCCTTTCTCACCCATCTTCCCCTTATTCTTTTGAAAAACAGATTTCTTATCTTTAAAGCCATCCTTCTTGGTAATTAATTTATGGAAGTTTTAGGTATTTACATGACACGTTGTAAAGGCAAGATCTTTCTAATGAAAAATGTGTGTTTTACTCATACAGCCATATACTTGGGTTCATGAGTTTACTGTATATGAGAGTGTGATCAAGACAGTAAAGCTTCTACTCAAACAGATATTGCTAAGAGGCAACTGCATTGCTGGTCTTAATATTCCTAGTACTTTTTTCAATGTCATATATGTGGGGGGGGGGCGGGAAGAGAGCCCAAGTGGCATATTGTGCAAGAATTGAGGTACTAAACAAAAGACTGGAAGTTTGAACCCAGGAGCTGCTTCACAGAGGAAAAATGAGGTAGTCTGTTTTCATAAAGATTTGTAGTGTGAGAAACCATATAGAACAATTAAACTTTTCTATAGGGTCATTGAAATTGAAATGGACTTAACAACAGTAGGATTGCTTGTTTTAGAATCTGCAAATTATGATTATAAACATGTCATCAAATGCAGGATGAGGAAAATATACTGAATTTTTTATACCAAAATGTATTTCACTAAAAGCAAAATAAAAGGGGAAATTTATATCCAAAAGTCATAGTCATTATTTATATAATACCTAGTCACTTTGAAATTATTGCACAGTGCTATTACTTTGAGAATAAAAACAATCAGTATCAAATATATAGATACATATGTTAATTATATATATTCAAATGTGATAAGTTGACTGCTTTTTTTTAAAACTGTAAAACATGTTTAGAGGGCACCATAATGTGGAATTATAAAAAGCATAGGCTCTGGTACCCAAAGTCCTCAGTTACAAATTCAACTGTAGCTTTTATTCTGTATCAATTAAAGAAAGAAACAAATAAACAAACTCATTGCTCTCAAGCTGATTCTGGCAAATACTATACAATAAATTAAAGAATTGCTCCTTTGGGTTTCTAAGGCTGTAGTCTTTTCTGAAACAGATTGCCACATCTTTCTCCCATGGACCAGCTGGTGGGTTTAATCCATTGTCCATTTGGTTAAATTCTGAGTGCCTAATCACTGTGCCACTATGATATTCTATATAAATGTCCTTGGAGAAAATCCTAAACCTCTAAATTTCAGTGTTCACATCTAAAAATCAATCTAATAAAGTACCTTTGTCATAGGGTTATTGTGGAGATTAAATGAGTACAGTGCAGTGAATTCACATGGATTTTCTAGCCTGAGTTATTGTAATGCCCATCCTTTTCCTGTGTAAGAGAAAGCTGAAGAAGATATTGATAAGATGCTGCTGTGAGTAGTTTTTAGCAGGGATTGTCATCTTTCGCACACCACCATCCAAAACTTCCCCTGTGGGTTTATAAGACTGTAACACTTTACTAGGGCTAGTAGTTTGAACTGCTGACATTTGGGATAGAAGTCCAACATGTAACCACTTTGCCAGTAGGGCTCCATTATTGTTTTCTTATTGGGTATAATATGAGCCATCTGAGAAGCAGGAAGAGGGATTTTGATTACTTTCAAGAGAAAAGAGCCAGAAGTGAAGCATGTTATTTGTACACCGTGTTCCCTGTGCACTGAACATCCTTGGTCCAGGAGACCATTGTGACACTAGATAGCAGCAACAGTAGAACCAGAAGCCAGAACATGAAACAAAGCAGTGAATTTCTCAACCCATGAAGCAAGTAAATCTGAGTGCCTTTGGGCAAGATATGGGCTTGTGAAATGGTCCTTAACTGGGCGAGTTATGCTTTTGATCCATGGAGTTGTATGGAGAGATGGGAGGTGGGAGATGGGAGTTCTCTCTAGGCATTTATTGAAATCCATAATAGAGCTTTGTAACATTGCCTGAGCAGGAAAGAAGCCAAGAAGCTGAGGGCTACAGTGATCCCTGCCTGTGGACATAGTAGAGAAGAGGCTGTCTTGATCAAACAACTATTTTCTGAATATTTTCACCTAAATTATATCATGCCGATCTTTCTAATAAAATTCATAATCATGACTATTATTTGTGAATTCTGTTTGGCTATTACAATGAATTATTCAATCCAGCTGAAAAGTAGAGTCTTGTGTGAGGGAGAGTTGGTGTAAGAATTGGTAAGAAGGTTGAAGAGTGGAGCATATTTGACCCCAAATGCACAGACATTGGCCCTCAGAAACTAATGGTGATGATGATGATTTGTGTAGTTGTGTAGTTGGAGGAGATCATATGTGACCTTTATGTCATTTTTACAATGAAATAATTAATTTAAAGTATAGTACTGGGTATATTGTAAGAATTTACAAGATGTAATCTGCCACAAATTACCAATTATTAAGGTACTACTACTACTACTACTACTACTACTACTACTTATTATTATTATTATTATTATTACTATTGAAACCCCATCTTTGGTGTCATTTTTCACTTGGCATTTCAGTACTTAACCACTATGCCAAGAGAGCTCTTTCATATCTAGTGTCATTTTTATGATGGGAAAATCAAATTATTGGCAAATAAATTTTAGGAGTAATTCAGTTTTTATGTATAGGGGAAAAAGCATAGATAGAGTCAGTAACCCAAGTATGAGTACTAAATTTTCCACTGGACACTTTTCTGTTCTCTGAGTCTCAACTTCTTTGTCTATGAAATGAGTGATCTTGGAAAGAAAATATGACATTCGAATGTGAAAGACCTTTTCAAATTGTTAGCTAAAACCTGTTTGCTATCAAGGTGAGTATGACTCCCAATGCATTTGAATTGTGGTGCTGTAGAATAATATTGAAAGGACCAATATTGTGCTAAAAGGACAAACCAAACTGACTTGGGAGAAGTATAGTCAGGAGGCAGTTCCTTAGAAGTAAGGATGGGAGACTCTGTCTCACCTCATGTTAAGAAGTAGAATGCTAAAAAAAAAGTTAGAATACTGTCAGAGATAGTGCCAGAAGATGAGTCTCTCATGCCTCCTGAAATTCAAAATATGATCGAGGAAGAACTGTTTTTTCAAAGTTGAATTCACCATAATTATGTAGATGGAACAAAGTCTTCAGATAGGAGTCTGCTGATAGGAGAAAATTCAAAATGAGAATAAACAGCTTCAAACATCAATTAATAATCAGAACTTGGGATGTATGATGTAAGAATCTAGGAAAATGAACGTTGTAAAAAATAAATGGAATTCATAAAAAATCAACATTTTAGGCATTACCATGCTAAAATTCATTGTATTGGAAATTTTGAATCAGAAATATCATATGCTGTACAATGCTGGGAATGAAACAATCAAGATGAATGACAACACATTCATCATCAAAAAGGTTATTTCAAGATCTATCTAAAAGTACAATATTCTCTGTAATGGGATTATATCTACTATATATATATATATATATATACACACACACACACACATACATACACACACATTCAAGGAAACATAACCAGTAAAATTATTAATTCAAATTTATGCCCCACCACCAAAACTATTGATGAAAAAGTTGAATAATTCAACCAAAGTCTTTAGTCTGAAGCTTATGAAATATACTATCAATATGCATTGATAAGTGCTGGCTATTGACACAAAGAGAAAAGAATAATAGTTAGAAACTATTACCTTGGTGATAGTTTTCTTTTTTCAACAACACAAAGCTGTGCATTTCTCCAGATGGAATGCACAGAAATAAAATTGATTACATTTGTGGAATGAGAAGGCAGAAGTTCAATATTTTCAGCTAAATTCTGACCAGGTCTGAGAAACAGACCATCAATTGCTCATATATAAATTCATGTTGAAAATGAAGAAAATTAAAACAAATCCATGAGAACCATAATAACCTTAAATCTATCTCACCTGAATTGCTAGAACATCTTCATTGAACACTAATGACAGACGAAGTGATGAGCTGTGAGAGGACATTAATAATTTTGTTCATGAAGAAAGCAAATGGTCACTAGAAAAAGAGGAAAGATAAGATCAAAGTGTATTCCACAAGAGACCCTAAACCTTGCTCTAAATCACAGAGTAGCTAAGGTGCTGGAAAGAAAATTAAAAGATCTGAAAAAAAGAACTCAAATAGAAGCTCTAGAAGACAAATAAAATATAGTAAAATGTGCAAAGACCTAGAATTGAAAGCCAAGAGGAATAACACACTGTGAAATAACTGAAGAAATAATTCAAGCCTTGAGTTCCAATATTGAAAAATTCTATAGGCAAAATATTGTATAATGCAGGAAGCCAAAGAAGATAGAAAGAATACATCAAAAAACACATCAATATTCCATCATTTTAAGAGGTACCATATGAGCAAGAATCAAGTTCCTGAAGGTTGAATTTGAAGCTAAACTGAAAGTATTTGCCATAAACAATTCTCCAGAAGTTGGTGGAATACCAATTGAAATGTTTCAAAAAACTGATGACGCACTGGAAGTTTTTATGTTTCTATGTCAGGAAATTTGGAAGACAGCTCATGTCCAACAGACTGGAAGAGGTCCATGTTTGTACTTTTTCCAAAGGATGGCTTTGCTGCACAAGTCCTTTTTAGAGTGTTGAAATGCAAGTATGTTGCTTTGAAGACTGAGTGAACCTGACCCAAGATAGTTTATTTTCAATTGTCTTATATGCATGTGAAAGTTGGGCATTGAATAAGGAAGACTGAAGAAGAATCAATGCATTTGAATGGTGGTGCTGGCAAAGAATATTCAAAGTACTATGGGCTGCTATAAGAACAAAGAAATCTGTCTTGGGGTGTCCAATTGTCTACAGATGGGTTTTGGATCTCCATTCCATGCTGCCCCTTATTCACATTGATATGATTTCTTTTGGTTCTGTGTCATTGATGCCTGATATCTGATCCCATAGACACCTCATGATCACACAGGCCATTGTGATTCTTCCATGTGGCCTTAGTAGCTTCTCAGCTAGATGGCTGCTTGCTTATCTTCAAACTTTTAAGACCCCAAACACTATATATTTTGATAGCCGGGCATCAATAGCTTTCTTCATTACCTTTGCTTATTGCACCCTTTTTGTCTTTAGTGATTGTGCTGGGAAGGTGAGCATCACAGAGTGCCAGGTTATTAGAACAATGTGTTCTTGCATTGAGGGAGTACTTGAGTAGAGGTCCAATGTTTGTGTACTACCCTAACACTTAACATGTAAAAATATGTACACAGATCTATTTTCCTATCATTATATTTATTGAATATCCCCTTATGGAAGTGTCACAAGGAAGAGAAGAGCCAGTCAGGGTGCAGTAAAGCACCAATGAAACATACAACTTTCCTCTAGTTCTTTAATGCTCCCCCCACCCCTACTATCATGAATCCAACTATACCATACAAATCAGGATAGATCATTGCATCTACATTGATACAGATAAGAGCTCAAAACATGGGAAATACAGAACAGATAACCCCCTCAATACCAATAATGAGAGTAGAAATACCAGGAGGGGAAGGGGAATATTGGAGGAGATAGGGAGAGCTGATAACAAGGATCTACATGTAAACCCTTCCCAGGGGGACAGACAACAGAAAAATGGGTGAACGGAGTCAGCAGTCTGTGTAAGACATGAAAAAATAAATAAATTTATAAATTATCAAGGGTTTCTGAGAGAGGCAGGATAGGGGGTGGGAGGAAATGAGCTAATACCAAGGACTCAAATAGAAAGAACTTGTTTTAAGATGATGATGGCCACATATGTGCAAATGTTTGCCATAATAGATGCATGTATGGATTCTGGTAAGAGCTATATGAGCCCTTCATTTTAGTTTTAAAATAACTCCTCCATCACACAGCGTGGGCAAGAATTATTAATTTCATCAAAGTGGTGGAGAAAATGAGGATCTAGTTAGTTACTCTTTCTACCTCACTAAGTATGTGTAAGCAACAGTACCTAAAAATAATCTCCAACTATGCTTACCTCCAAATTCTGTATGCTTCCTTCCACTTCTCAACAGTTATAATTGATTCATAGAATAGGAATAATTATAGTTTCTACTTTGGTGTATTGTGATAATTAAATGAGTTAATGTAAATAACATGCTTAGAAAATAGTTCACTTATTGTATGCAGCCAGTGTTATATTGTTGCTCACTTCCAACTGATAGTGTCCTTTTGTCATCATCCCATATGAGTTTTACCAGCATACCAGTGAAATAGGGAGGGAAAGGAACTTTTTCTTCCCAATATAATTTGTGCTTTTCCCTTTTCCTTCAGTGACCAGCAATAATGAACTCTGGGATCCTCAGAGGTTGCCCAAGAGCTAGATATTTGTGGTCCAGCAGATGACTTGATTTAATTCAATCTATAAATGTCCAATATGATCACGACCACTGCTCTTTCTTTGCACACTTTCACAACTTACACATGCATGGCCATATCGCACTCTTTCATTATTCCTTGAGTGTGTTCATGATGTTCTCCATATGCTAGTAGTCAGTCAACTTCAGGATCCTCTGCTTCATCATTGAGTTGGATTTTAAGGAGACCTACACTGAGACCTCGCATAAAGACAGTGTCCAGGCCATCCTTTCTTGGATGATGGTTATGGAGAGAGTAAGGTCTATGGTGTTCTAGCTCAGTTGGCATATAGGTGAGATAATGTTGTGTTAGTCTGGGTAGACTAGAGAAACAAATTCATAGACATGCATATGGATATAAGGGAAAGGTTTATATGCAAGAGGAATGGAACATTGAGAAAGCATCCCAAAACAGTCCATTCCAAGGTCATCAATCCACCATTAGCCCATATGTTTGATACCAGTCTATGAAGTCTCCTTTTTTTTTTTGTTTTTTGTGGGCATCACTGCCTCTGGTGGTCGTGGGCACTATCCAGCTGCAACTGGATTTGAACCGCCAAGCCCACGGGCTGCAGTTTCTCACTCAACCACTTACCTCACCAGGGCTCAGCCCTAAAGTCTCCTTCTGACTCACGAAGCATGTGCAGTCGAAGCATCCTGGTGCTGGCAGGGGTCTGTCTCCCCATGGCTCCTCGCTTCCAGGGCTCAGGGTCCATCAACAGCATCCAGTGGTGTTAGAAGCAACCCAGTGCTGGCATGGATCTCCATGTGTCTTCTCCAGCTTCAGAGGTCTGTTTCCATCAAGGTAAGGTCATGTGGCTTCTCCTCCAGCTCTTCCGGTTCCTTGGACACTGCCACCTTGTCTTGTCTGTATTTTCTTATCCTGGAGATTGAGTGAAGCCTCTCTTCTCCAATTGCGAAATACCACGAGACTTCCCAGAATTCTCAGGAGAAATCCATGCTCACACAGAGGCCTCATTGACTATCTCCAGATTAACAGGCTAGACTACACACCTAATCTCAATCATGAAATTGACATAGTTCATGACCACCACAAATGGAAACCTCAGTCAAGCCAGTTCCAACCAAAGTGGTGTTGCCTAATCTAGTAGGCCAATTGCTGAGTGGTGACAGGGCTGGCTACTGGGTATTGTGCTGGTGATAGGTTAGTGGTGGTATTGCTGATGTCATTCTCTTTCCAACCCTGGTAGTTTGGTCAAGCTTCTGACCTACTTTATGTTAGAACCTACTTTATGGCTTACCTTAGAACCCCATTTAAATACCACTTCTTTTTAACTTGAAATTACTTAAGGAATAAGTAGAAATACTTTGGCTGTGAGACCTGAAGCTCCTTTACCATCACTAAAAATTATTGCTAGTCATCATTTATTGAGTATCCACTTTGTGCCAGAACTATGCTATGACTATACCTTGACAGCCTGATGGGAGAGCAACTGCAACCCTCTCATTAGAAAAAAGTGATAAATCTATATAGCAAAACATACTCCATATCAACAATTTCTAAGGTATACATCTCGCTCAATGATATTGATGAAATTCCTCTCGATGGTAGCTGTATTTTATGTCAACTTCAATTTGTATGGAAGAGTAGGTGTGGAATCCAAACTATTAATCAGTTCATAGTTTGGTGGTGTTTGCTGGGAGGGATGACCTTCTTAGTATAGAGACACTAGGACCCTTCTTCTCTCTCTCTTCCCTGTCACCTTCCTGCTTGCTGGGACTCTGTTCCTGCAGAGTGTGATCCTATGTGGGCTGCAAAACCTGAGAGCTATTGGTGCCATGGCATATTTCTACTGACCTTGGATCCATGTGATTCTGAACTCACCAGCCTGTAATCCTCATGCATCCCACATTACTTTTCTATAACATTGGCCTGCAGCTATGTGAGTCTGAAGAGGGGTCCAGCTAACTTTGAATGTTAGTTTGAATGGGCGAAGGTGCCTTCTTGATATGTTTATTTCTTTTGGTATGAGAATTTTATGCCAAAAATTCTTTTAAAAACGATTAATTCTTGTTATAAAGTCTTTTGTAGTACTTATACTTATATGCGTGTCACTGGTTTTGTTTCTCTAGACAACCTATCCTAATACACCATTGTTTATTTTTAGATTAGGAAAATGGCATTCAGTAAGAAGTAGCAGCTACATAATATCACACAATTAGTGAGTATTGCATTTGGGATTGAAATTCAGAATTGTTTGGTTCCAACTTTAGGACCTTCCCCCCGAGGAACTAGAATAGTGGAATTTCCTTGTTAGTTCTAATGACACTGAAGCCTTTCTAGCTTCCTAGAGGTATAAAATATATTTGTCTTTAATTTATTAATTTGAAGTTTTTAGTCAGCTTACTATTTTCAACTTTAGATAGTGAGAGGTACCAGTATGACCCAGTCTTGGGATTCCAGATAATATTTGTAGATATATTTTGACCTCTTCCAAAGTCACAAAGCACATTTTCTAAGGGAGACAAGAATCATATACATATAAATATGTCCCCAGCTCTGAGCATAGGATTTGGGATGGATGAAGAGACCTGATTGTGCTACTTAAGAGAATAAAGTTGCTATGAATTTGTATTGATAAAATGGTAGTGAAAAGACATTTAAGAACTCTTCATCTTAAATCAATTTAGAACCCAGAAACAGTATAAATATATATTAGATGTTATAAATTTCCCTTGACTTCAGTTTCACCTGGAGACTTCTGAAATACAGCTCACAATTCTGGCATCTTTGTCCTACTAACGGGGTATCTATACTGTACTTATTTGATAGTTGAGAGAACTGACCTATTCTAGCTCTGCCACTGGTTTGCTGAGTAGCAGGTGATAGGAACTAAAATTGTTGCTACTGAAGTTATGTAATATTTTTCTATTTTGTTCGCAGAAGAGAAACATTATGATTGTAAATATTATTTTTGGTTTCATCCACAACTAACTGTTTTATTCCCCAGCTGTGTACTTTCAGCAAGGTAACTCTCCTTTCTGAACTTCGGTTTCCTAACCTTTAAAATGGAAATAATTAGAGCCTACTTTATGATATGGTTGTATTTAATCTGATAACAAGTGTAAACATCCAAGACTTGTACAGGTCTTGATTCAAAGGCTGCTGTAAATGCAAAATTTGTCAAAATGAGTTTTTACCTTAATTGTTCATAGTACTACAACAACCCAATAACCATACATGTATTGTAAAATCAAAGTTGAATACCTTGAAAAAGAAAAACATAAATAGATATCAATAATACTATCTTGAAGCAAAATATTTTTGTAACTTTTTTAGGTCTTTTCATGCTATCAAAATAGATTCCTTTTAAATAATGTGCCCTTTAAATGGACTGATTAAATAAACTTATAAAAATGAAGTTTATTGGGCTGAGCCCCAGTGTTGTAGTGGTTGTGTGCGGGACTGTGGCCCACTGGGTTGGAGGTTCAAATCCAGCAGCAAGGCTGGGCCTCCTACTCCCACCGCCACAGGGCAGTGATGCCCATCCCCCTCACAAATGAAGTCTGCTAATGTTGGGAAAAACTGTAACTCTAAATAAAACGTTCTTAAAAGTTAAAAGAAGAGTCCATGATGAACTCTCACTGAATCTCCTAATTGACCCTCAAGAAACTTTCATCCAAGTTGATGCCATCTTGATTGTAGGTCAAACATTCTATGAATTTCATAAACTAAACAGGCCATTAATGTCACTCATTCACTGTGTTTTCTCTTATGGAAGTCTATGTTGAAATGATTAACATCTGATCAACGTTCTTGAAACAGCACAACATTTTCATAACAGCACAAAACAAAGTCACACAAAGCCACACAAATATGGGAAAGTAGTTACATAATTCCAAGTTGTTTAATTTAGGTTAACCTACTTAAAATTTCTTCAAAATTTTCTTGAAGGTAGGTCACAGATATTCTAAAGATTCTTGGTAATGGAATGCCAATGTACATAGTGTTTCATTTTCAGAGAAGGCATTCCATCTTAACTAGGAACAACATGTGCTCAAAATAGAAAGGTTAGCTGCCCCCTCACCCTCTGCTCTGGGTGATTGTGCCCAAATATTTATGCAAATTCAGATGGCAGCAATAATGGAATAACACATTGGAAGTCCTCCTTCCACACACAGCAATGTGGGCAAATCAAAATGACCAAGAGAACGCTCAAAATAGAAATTATTGCTGTTTAAAACCAAATCAGAACATCATTTTCCAGATTATGTTGAAAGAGCTAGGTATCAAAACATGAAAACCAGAGCAAATGGAAAAGAAAGTATTTAAAAATGTTTGCACACTGGAAATATAAAACAAACTGAGTTTTAATTCAGACAAGAAAATATACAAGGCAGAAAGATTGAGTAAAATTCTTGAAATCGCTGAGAAAAAGATTTATAAAACCAAGAGTGTAAGATCATTGTAAGGTCCCCAAGGGTCCATGGACATATGGGATAAAGAAACATCCATTTTCTGACACCAATGCTTTAACACCTCCAACCCTGCCCCACCAAGAGGGAGATCCCTCTAGGAAAGACAGTTTTCAATCCTGCCAAAAACTATACCAAATATCGTTGACCCCAACTCAAATATATTTTATAGAGACACATTTATTAAGTTTTAGGAAAGAAGCAAAGATCATTCATTTGGATCGGCATGAGGCCATAATACATCCAAGGATTTGCAGAAAATTAGCCACTTAAATAGGACATGAGTGGGCAAAGAAAACTGCTACACATGCTCACAAACATAATTGGCAACAGATCAAGACATCACAATTGCAGGTGGGACTACAGAAGCAGTAATGATTATGACATACCCATTATGCTAGACAGAGGAGCTTACAATATAGATTCAAGATCCTCTGACCAAGGCAGTCAGGTATGACTCAGGATCATGTGACTCTAGTATCCCAATTTCCATCAAGGACATGCTCAGGCAAGTCCCAAAGAAGAAAGTGCCTCTCCCTGAGTTCGCTATAGGAGTGGTAGTAATCTGCTTTCAAGCATCCTCTGCCTGAAGGCAAAGCTAATCATATTGCTGGTTAATGGTCAGAAAGAATTTAATGGAAGCTGAATCTATGTAAACGTACAAAAATTGATTTGTGGGCTCTCACTATAACTGTAGCTTTTTGCAAATCTAATGCTCAAAATTTTAAACTGTAATATTTGGCCAAGAAGTTACATAACACATCCCCTGTTTGCTCTATTATATAAAGCTAAACTAAATGTGATGCTATGGGAAAGGGTAGAGCTACCCCTTTGAGCTTCTATTATTTATTTATTTATTTCCCTGTGTTTCTGAGACTATCATTCTTTAATTCTACCTTTCTCCCAGAAGTGGCTGGTGGTTTCCAGCTGCTGACTTTATAGTTAGCAGCCCAACATGGTAATCTTGATGCTACCAGGCCTACTCTCCTCCTCTGCCTAAATATATGTATATATATATATACATGTGTATATATATGCACACACATAAGCACATACTTTTCCCTATTGCCTATATATCTATTTGGAAACTAATGTTTGTTATTATTTATCACAGGGAATTATATATATAATAGGATTTACCCATGCTGTGTGTAATTCTTTTGAACTTCTAAGTGTCTTCCACTTCCTTGTTGATTAGATGACCTCCCAGTTTTTTTATTACCTTTTTTTTCACCAAAACTAATATATATCTAATTGTGCTAACTAGACAGATGAAGCTGTCAAAGACTTTATTTTGCTAGTATTCAAAATCAACCTTCAAGGATGCAGCAAATATTGGAAAAATTTGCTGCAAAAGACATTTTTAAAGTGTGGATGAGCTAAGATGTCACTTTGAAAACTAAGGTGTACCTGATTTGAGTCATGATATTTTCAATTGTTCCATATGCATGTTAACTATGCACAATGAATAAGGTAGGCCAGAGAAGAGTTTGAATTATGTACATTTGAATTATGCTGTGGTAGAGGGACAGTGACAAAAAGGAAATCATTAACGAGTTGAATTGACCCTCAGGTATAATAGGCTCAAACACAACAATTGTGAAGATGGTACAGGACAGTGCAGCATTTCATTCTGTTACGCAGTCACTGAGTCAGAATTGATTCAACAACACCTAACAACAATGATGATCTAATTAGCGATTTTCCCTCCTATCCCCTTCCCTCCTATCTCTGGTAACATTCCAAGGATGCTTCTATATGGCAACCCTTTTTTTTGGCATTTTATTATAGTGGATCATACCATAATTGTCCTTTTATGATTGACTGAGTATAATGTATCATCACAGGTTCTTCTGTTTTCTAAGGTGTTTCAAAATTCTTCATTATTATTTTATGTTACATAATATTTCATTGTGAGTATATAATGTATATATATATATATATATATATATATTTGATTCACGTGTTCTTAGGTTGATTTCATTTCTTGTCATTGTGTGGGGGAAAGCACTACTGAAGATGAATGTGCATGTATTTATTTTTTGTATTGCTTTAGGATTTGGGCAGTAAATGATATTTCTATTTTCAACTTTTTAATGAAGCACCATACAATTTTCCACAATGGTTTTCTTTAAATTTTAGATGTTAGTCTCTTCTTTGATATGTCATTGCCACATGTTTTCCCCATATAGGTTCTCTTTTTACTCTCAGGAGAACTCTTCCGATGCATATTTAAGTTTAGAACAATCCAGTCATCCAGCTTATCTTCTGTTTGTGTATTATATGCTATGTTTGATAGTATATTTATGCCATATATTAGGGTC
The DNA here is from genome assembly GCA_004026705.1 of Nesogale talazaci. Taxonomy (NCBI): domain Eukaryota; kingdom Metazoa; phylum Chordata; class Mammalia; order Afrosoricida; family Tenrecidae; genus Nesogale; species Nesogale talazaci. The sequence goes on along the minus strand of PVJH01003898.1, from coordinate 11,338 downwards.
ACTATGACACTGAGAGGTTTTTTTTTTTGGTGAGGTGGAGCAGAACCCTTAAAGATTTAGGTTTTACAATTAGGAATTTGAGCCATTTTGGGTTGGCTTATGTATGTGATATAAGTGTTGTTTCATTTATCTGCAAACAGATACGCAAATAGATATACCAGCATCTTTTGTTAAAGAGACTTTTACCTATTTCATGGCTCTTAACACTTTATGGATGATCACATGTCCATATTGTTGTTGTTGTTGTTGTTGTTGTTGTTGAGTCTGTTCTGACTCACAGAGACCCTATGTAAAGCAGAATGAAAGACTGATTAGTCCTGCATCATGCTCACAGTTGTTCTTGTATTTGCACCCATTGTTGCAGTCCCTGTGTCGATTTATCTTTTTAAAGGTCTTCTGCTTTTTCATTTCCCGTTAATTTTACCAAGCATGATATCCTACTTTCAAGGGACTAGATTCTTCTGACAACATGTGAGACAGAGTCATGCCATCTTCCCTTTAATGAAGTATTTGGGATGTACTTCTTCTAAGACAGATTTATTTGCTTTTCTGGCATTTTCATTAGCATTATAATTCAAATACATCAATTCTTCTTTTGTTCTTCTTTAGTCATTGAAAATATGGTGTGTGTCAGTTGCATTTCAGTCCTCAAAGTGGCATACTTGCTCCTCCAAACTTTACAGAGATCTTTCGTAGCAGATATACCAAATGCAATATGCTGTTTGATTTCTTGACTTTTGCTTACATGAGCATTGATTGTGGATTCAAGCAAGGTGAAATGCTTGAAAATTTTGATATTTCCCCATTTATCTATCATGATGTTATATATTGGCTCAGTTGTGAGAATTTTTACTCTTATTACATTGAGTTGCAACCTGTACTAAAGGTTGCAGTCCTAAATAGGCTTCAGCAATTACTTAAATTTTCCTTACTTTCAGCAAGCAAAGTTGTAATATCTGCATATATTACTAGTATTTAGTAAGCTTTCCTCCAACCCTGATGCCATGTTCTTCTTCATTATATCCAGTCTTGGATTATTTGCTCAGCATCCAGAGTAGTGAAAGCATATATGCTCAGCATACTTTTCCTGATGTATTATCAGGAAACATTTCCTTGTTCTATATACATGACTGCTTCATGGTCCATGTTGAGTTTCCACATTAAAACAATGAAGTGTATTGGAATTTCTGTTCTTCTAAATGTTATTCATAGTTTGTTATGACCCACATAAATAACTTTTCATAGTTAATGAAATACAAATAAATGTCTCTTGGTTATCCTATGTTTTCAGCTAGTATCTGTCTTACAGCAATGATTTCCTAGGTTGTACAGCCCCTTTTGAATCCAACTTGAATTTTTGGCAGCTCCTTGTGTATGCATGTTTAATTATCTTCAGCCACTTTTTACTTGCATGTGATATTAATGATATTGTTTGATGATTTCCATAATCTGTTGAGTCACCTTCATTTTGAACTGGTAGCAATCTTCAGGTAAGTTTTCTAAATATTTTTGGCATAGATAAGTTCATACTTTTCATTGTATTGGAACATGCCAATTGTTATTCTACCAATTTCTACAACCTGTTTTTTGTTTTTGTTTTTTTTTTTTTGCTTATGTCTTCATTACAACTTGGGCTTCTTCCTTTAGTACCATTGGCTCTTGATCATATGCTACCTCTAGAAATGATTGATGTATTTTTTTGGTACAATGACTCTATGTACTCCTTCAATTATCATTTGATGTTTCTTGCATCATTTAATTTTTTTCCCATAAAATCCTTCTTTATTGAAGCTTGTGTTTTCCCTCAGTTCTTCAGATTAACTTATTCTGAGCATTTTCTTCCTATTTGTCTTTCTGTTTTTTCTTCTTGATCTCCCCTTTGAAATTTTCTGTTTAACTGCTTTAATTAGTTATTGCTTCCATTTTCTTTAGCTACTCTGTGTTAGAAAGTAAGTTTCAGATGAATTTATTTTATAACAGTTTTATTGATTTTAGTGCACATATCACACAGTTCAATGTTTAAAATATATTTAAACAGGAAGAAATATCACTACAATCCATTTGAGAGAGTTTTCCCGATTATTGCACCCACTATTATTAGCTCCCTGTTATCACCCAAATGCCCTGCCATAACCCTAAAGAACCTTTGTTACTGTCTTTAGATTTATCTATCCTGGGTTTTTTATAAAAATTATACCAAAATATCAATAATGGTATCAAAGTAAAACATAGAAAAACTGAAATCCATGAGTGTACAGAAGATAATAGAAATTATTTTTGTGATATTCAACCTGTGGGTTGCAACCCTTTTGGGAGTTGAGTGACCCTTTCACAGGGGTCGCCAGATTCATAACAGTAGCAAAATTATAGTTGTGAAGTAGCAACAAAAATAATTTTATGGTTGGAGGGGTCACCACAACATTAGGAACTGTATTAAAGTGTCAAGATATTAGAAAGGTTGGGAACCACTGATCTAGAACAAATTAGAATTGGGTCAAAAGTAAAAACAAATGACATTGTTAAATCATAACCTAACTATATCTATAGTAATTCACTTTCTAATGTACCCTGTCTGATGGCAAGGGAATTTGATGGAGTCTTGATCTGCATGGGGGCTGTACAAATGGATTTTGAACTTTCAATGTCATTCATAAAAGAAAACAGACATACATACACTAAACTAAACTCACTGCCATTGAGCCAAAGCTAGGTCATAGCCTATAGGAGAGATTATTGCCCCTGTGAGCTTCCAAGTCTCTTTATGGGAGTAGAAAGCACCATCTTTCACCCAGGAGTGGATGGTTATTTTGAATTGCAGGCCTTTGAGTGGAGAGCTTAACACATAACAGCTATGCCACCAACACTCCTTTGCTCAGCTATATATACATGGATATAGTTACAACACATAAAAATCCATATGTTGAAATATAGCCCAATAAATCCATATCCTTCTGGCATATATTATGATCTGTTCTTTTCTTTTACACCACTTACCAATTCAATTTGTAGTTCTGTGGTGGTTGGCATGTTGCCATGATGCCGGAAGATATTTTACTGGTATTTAGAATACAAGTAAAGTAACTCAAATTGAAAAGATTTCAACAAAACTTTCAGATTAAGAACACTTCTGAGAACTGAAAATTTTATGAATAGCAGGAGAATATTCACAGCTCTTCATGGTTGAATGAATTTAATCATGAGGGTCTCAATGTTGTTCCTCCGGTCTATGTGTCTATCATTGTTTCTGTAGCAGGTTGTTTCTATAACCATGGCTGCATAGTAGGTTTGGAGATCTGTATATGTAAGCTCTGTTACTATGTTCTTCTTTTTAAGTAGTGCTTTGCTTATCCAAGATCTCTTTCATTTTCATATAAAGATAATGGTTGGTTTTTCCATCTCTGTAAAGAATGTTGATGGAATTATGATTGGAATTACATTGTATTTACAGACTTTTAAAAATAATATTAACATTTTCACATTTTTAGGTCTTCCTACCAATGCACATAGCATGTTCTTTCCTTTTCATAGGTCATTATTAATTTCTTTTTTAAAAAATCATTTTGTTGGGGGTTCATATATCTCTTATCACAGTCCATCCATCCATCCATTGTATATCAAGCACATTGTACATCTGTTGCCCTCATCATTTCCAAAACATTTGCTAAACCCTGGGTATCAACTTCTCATTTTTCCTTCCCTCTGCCCTCCCTCATGAACACTTGATAATTTATAAATGTTATTATTTTTTGTCATATTCTCTCTTCAACTACTTCCCAGTTGTCTGCACCCTGGGGAAGAAGTTATATGTAGATCCTTACAATAAGTTCCCCCTTTCTACCCTATCTTCCCCACTTTTAATTTCCTATATTAGTGTTTTCACATTTTCTTTGTACATCTTCTATTTCTCTCATTAGGTTTATTTCTGAATATTTTATTTTTGGTAGCCACTGTGAATAATACTGTTTTCTTTATTTCCTTTTCAAAATTATATTTGTTGGTGCCAAAGGAATCTATTCTCTGTCACTATGCTGAATGTTTCAATGGCTCCAGTAGCTTTTACTGTGTATATAATCCCATCATATAGTGGTATGTATGTAGTCCTATCAGATAGTGGAGATAGTTTTAATTCTTTCTTACTAATTTGAATGTCTTTTGTTTCTCTTTCTTTCCATTTTGCTCTGGCAAGAACATAGATCACAATGCTGAGTAGTGGAAGTGGTAAAGGGCGTTCCATTTGGAATGGGAATGCATTAAGTATTTTTAAACAGTTTTATTGGCACATAATTTACATAGCACACAATTCAATAGTTCAATAATATCAATAAGATTGGACAGTCATTACCATATCAATTTTAGGACATCTCCCATAGTTAAATTATCTTGAAATGAGTTGTGCAATCACAGTCAGTTCTAGTACTCCCTTCCCCCTCCCACCTTCATTTCTCACTTGTGAAATTTTTCTTCCTACCACCTATTCCCCACCTCTGCATCCCTTCTAAAACCCTGTATCAGTTATTCATCAATTCATCGATTCCTTCTGAGACTCACAAACTGGGACACTCACCAGACACATTAAAAAGCAAAATCAAAAAAGGTGGTAAGGATAAAATAAAAATAATAAAGACCCAAATACAAATAATGAGTAAGAAAGAAAAGACCTTTATCAACATTGCAAAAACCAAAGGAAAAAAATTTCTGCTATGGAACAAGAAAACCAACCCAGCTCTTTAGTTTGGGTCTACAGGGAGGTAGCCTGCTCAATTATTAAGTTTAATTCAGTACATTCAAGATTACAATGGTCTCTTCCTGAAACAAAGATTCACGATGAGTAAAGAATTTCTTAAGAAAAATATCAAATTTGGAAGACTTTAACTTACTATCTTTAAAATCTGTTACACAACCAGAGTAGTCAAATGTCAATATTGACATTCCTATCTATGAACATGGAATATCCTTCTCTTTATTTAGATCTCTTTTGCTTTCTGGTGTTCTGTAGCTTTCTTTGTACCAGTCTTAAATTTCTCTGGTTAAAGTTATTTCTAAATATTTCACTTTTTTTCTGTGAGGTTATTGTAAATGGTATTGTTTTCTTGGTTTAGTTTTCAGAATTTTATTTTGTTAGGACACAAAAGCAATTTGATATTTGCTTCTAAACCTTTTGATTGTTTTCAGTAATTTTTGCTGTCAAGTGGTCAGGATTTTCTACATATAAAATCATATGATCTGCAAATAAAGCTTCACTTCTTCCTTGCCAAATATGTTCCTTTTATTTCTTTTTATTGTCTAATAACTCTGGCTAAGACTTGCAATACAGTAGTCAGTAAGTTTTGTAATAAGGGGCATCCTTGTCTGGTTCCATCAACAAAGGAAATGCTTTCAATGTCTCTTTATTGTGTGAGATGTGAGCAGTTGCTTTTGCATACATGGCCTTTATTATGCTTAAAATGTCCCTTTTATTCCTACTTTGCTGAGTGCTTTTATCAGGGGTCAGTATTGGGTATTGTCAAATGCCTTGACTGTGTTTATTGATATGACCATATGGTTCTTATCCTTTGCTTTGTTTATCTTGTGGACTACATTAATATTTATTCTAACATTGCACCATCCTTGTATGACCAGTATAAGTCCCACATGATTATAATATATATATTTAAATGTATTATTTGGTTCTATTGGCCAGGATTTTGTTGAAATTTTTTGCATCTTCTCATATGTTCATTAGATATATTGCTTTGTAGTTTTTTACTTAAGATTTATATCAGCATTATGATCACTTCATAAAATGAGTTTACAGGTTTTCTGTCCCTTCCTATAATTTGGAATACTTTGTAAAGATTTGATGCCAACTCTTTTCTAAATGATTGGTAAAATTTACCATTGAAGGAATTTTGGACATTTTGTTGGAAGTGTTTTAAAGACCTCAGCTTTTACTTATTTGGCTAAAATTTTGTAATGCTTTCTACTGAATTTGGGTCGATAACGTGCTTTTTGAAAATTGTTCATTTTATGTAGTTTTTCAAATTTATTGGTGTAGAATTTAAAATTTCATTTGGATCTATTCTTATGCTATTCCTTTCACCTTCTATTTCTTTTTCTTTTCTTAGACTTTCAAATGTTTTGTTGTTTAAAACATTTTATTGTGAATTAGTTGAAGGTTTACAGAGTATATCATCCATGTTATATTCAGCAATTCTTACATTTTTTTTAATTCACTCCATTCAAGGAGTTTTCAATTGCTTCATTTGTACATGAAACTTGATATTAAATATGGAAGACTAGAGAAAATTGATATATTTGAACAATGGTGCTGGTGAAAAGTCTTGACAGTATCATGGACTTATAAAAGAACAAACAAACTTCTCTTGGAAGAAGTGCAGCCAGATGGTCCTTAGACTCAAGGAGAGTGAGTCTTCGTCTCACATGCATTGTCATGTGCATTGGGCATGGAGAAACCTGACAACTTGTTATGGTAAAGGGCAATGAAAGAATAGGATGTCACTCAACAAGATGGACTGACCCAGTGGCTGCAACAATGTGCTCAAGTATAAAAACATTTTTGAAGATGGCCCAGAACTAGGCCATGTTTTGCTCTGCTGTATAGTGTCACTATGAGTCAGAATCAATTCAATGGCAGTTAACATCTGTTTCTACTTTCAATTCTGTATTTGCTTAATAGCAGACATATTCTTCCCCATGGGATGGATAAGTAATGTTAAACATTTTTCTCTCAATTACACATTTCCCAACCTGGTTTACCCACCAAAAGAAATTTGATCACATTCTCTGACAATCATGCCCCCCAACTTCTTCTTGACTTGAATTTTCAACAAGAGTCACACATCACTTTTGTGGGAGTATCTCTTAGTGTGGGTTTCCTGTAGAAGAATGTTATATGGCAGGGACTGATTGATCTTCTCCTCCACACATTCTGAGAAATTGAACCCAGAATAATTGTTAAGATACAAGGGGGTGGAATATAGTTCATAAGTGCTAGATAAATTCACTGCCTCATTGCTTGGGATATCTGATTAGAAGTTTACGTGAATGAAAACAGAATCCCACCTCTGTCCTTAAAATTTGTCCTTTTGTGATATACTAATTTCACTCAGAATAATGGTTTCTAGGTCCATCCATGTCATCAGATGTTTCATGGTGTATGTGCCATGGTTTCTTTATCCATTTTTCCACTGATGGACACCAGGTCTGTTTCTAGGTTCTTGTGAACTGTTACACATCGAACATGAGAAAGCACAAGTCTGTTTGTACTGTTTCTTACTTCTTTGGGGTATATGCTCAGCAGAGTTAATGCAAGCTCATACACTATTTATAGTCCCAGTTAATTTAGTTAGCTTCATATTACTTTCACATGGTGGTTGCACATGTTTACAATCTCAACAGCAGTTTATAAGAGTTCCAATCGCTCCACACCCTCTCCACCATTTGTTGTTCTATTTTTTAAATTGGGCTAGAGTTGTAGACTTAAGGTGATATTTTATTCGGATATTTATTTGCATCTCCTGGACCGTAGTGATTGTGACCATTTTCTCATGTGTTTATTAGTCATTAGAGTGTTGTCCCTTGTGAATTGTTTATGTTTTTTGCTCACCTTTTAATTGAATTATCTGTTCTTTTCTTATGGAGGAACTGCAGAATTTTATAGATTTTAGTAGTCAACTGTCCATTGTGTCATTATTAAATATTTTCCTCAGTCTATGGGCTCTAGTCTTATTGTATTTACATTCAATGCTATTATTGATACATATGGCTTTATTGCTGTTGTTTTGTGACATGCTTTTGTGGTGTTTATGGTTTCGCTATTCACAATAATTTTCTGTGCTACATTCTTTATTTTACATATTGTCTTGTTGATATTTTCTTGGATTTTTGTTTTACTTTACTGTTTGTCCGAATTTTATTGTTTTCCTATTTTTGGAAGTTTAATCTTTTATATTGAGGTTCATTTTTAATGGTTGTTATTGTTGTTTTCTTTCTAAACAAAACACTTTGCTATATTTTTAACAACTTGATAGCTTCTCCATTTTACTATTTATTACCTACTCTGTTTCCTCTGTTTTTAATGTTGTTGTACTCATTATGGAAATATTATCTGTGGTTTGATATTTTGCTTCCAATGTCATTTTCCCCTTTCTGTTGTACTTGAATAGGATGATTCCTTGATAATAATGTCTAGTAAGAAAATTTTAGTTTACTCTTTATTGTTGATAATTCTCTTTTCAAAAAACTTTAGCAATTTTTGTAAGGTTGGTCTTGTTTTCACAAATTCTTTTTGCTTTTCCTTATCTGAAAATGATTTACTTATCTTTAATATTTGTAGGATAATTTTGATGGATATGTGATTCTTGATTGGCAGTCATTTTTCTTTCAAAATGTTTAATATATAGCTTCATTGCCTTCTTAATTACATGATTTCTGTATTAAAATATAAACTTATTCTAATTGGTTATTTTTTCTAAGTAATTAATCATTTTTGCATGCGGCTCTGATGATCTTAGAGTTAGTCTTTGATGTACTATGGTGGTTTTCTTTTGGAATGCACTATTTGGATAGTTGTTTCCTGTACTGTCACTCTTCTAGGAAAATTTATATATGTGTGTATATATATGTATATATATATATTCATTCATTCTATAATTCAATCATGCCAGGCAGAATTTTTCAACTGCTACTGCAATCAGTTTCCAAGCATTCTTTGTCAACATGGCCTCCTCAGCATCATTTCCCCTTCACACCCCACTCCCTCAATACTGAAGACCCTATCTTTTCCCCATATAGGTTCATCAATCCTGGGTTTTATATATCAAAAAATGGAAAATTATGTAATACAACTTCAGGACAGTGACTTCCAATGACATTACTCCTCAGAGACACACCCCAATATGAAAAAACAAAGCAATACAAAGCAAAAATACAGAAAATGTTGGAAATGAGATCAGGTCCAGATATATCATGGGGGTGGGGATCTACTGACAAAGTTTTAACTGTTCAAGTCAGATTTATGCTTTTACTTATGCTCAATTCTCTAAACTACTTTGTTTAGCAACCACATTCTTCCATCCCTCAATTGTAGATAGAGGGCGTTCACCGAAGACTTGCTATACTTTTAGAACCATAAGATGCACCTGATCATAAGACACATCCAGTTTTTAGAACAGGAAAACAGGGGAAAAAATCTGAACCTGATAGTACCAGTATACTAAAATGTTTTGGGGTAGCACACCTTTGGACGATAAGATGCACCCTCATTTTCCCCACCCCCCTCTGTGTCTGTCCTATGGTTCAAAAAATAAGGTATTTCCTACATAGTTCCACAATTGAGTCTTGGGCTTTCAGTGTCATCTGTGTTTGCCTTCTGCAAACTGGATTCTCACAATCTAGCCTGATACTAGTCGCTCCTTTTACTTCAGATGATATGGTTTAGGAAATTCTCCTTTAATACTTCAACTGTTTTCTGTTTGGTTGATATTTCTTCTTTCTGTTTGGGGATGTTTATCAGACATAAATTGTGTTAATCTGGGTAGACTAGAGAAAGAATTTCATAAACACACATATGGATATAAGGGAAATGGAACTTTGAGAAGGTATCCCAACCTGGTCCAGTTCAAGTTCACAAGTCAAATATTAGCTCATACATCTGATACCAGTCTATAAAGTCTCATTCTGGCTCACAAAGCACGTGCAATGACACCAGGATAATCATAGGCCAGTGGGTGCATTCTTGTGTATCCAGGTGCAGTAGAAGCATCTCAGTGCTGGTAGGGGTTTCTCTGTGGCTCATCCCTCTTCAGACATCTGGTTCCACCAGGGTAAACCCTGGCTTCTCCTCTGGCTCCTCCAGTTCCTAGGACTCAGGGTTTATGCTGTCATGTTGCCTTGTCAGTAGAGCACCTCCCAGGAACTGAGTCTATAGTCTCTCACTTCCAATGACCGCGAGATTTCAAAGAATTCCCAGAGAAAGCCATGTCTACATAGATGTCTCATTGGCTATTTCCATATTGACAAGCTAGCCTCCATCCCTCCACCCCCAATCATAAAATTGACACCAAAGTACATGACCACCACATAAGTTGTTTGATTAAATAGTGTCCCATATTATTACATTTTCTTTATCATTTTTGTTTTTTTATAGTTTAATCTTGTTGTATTTTATTCTAGACAGATTTGTCTTTGAGCTTATGGATTCATTTTCATTGTTCCAGTTCTCGTGTTTTATCCTTTCCAAATTTATCCAATTTTAATATTTTAGTGTTTGCCATTTGAATTTATATTTGGAATTGGATTCTTTCTAATATTTATTTCAATTTGTCTGATTAGTCTTATAGTGCTTTCATGAACTCCTCTGTCTGCTCTCTATTTCTATCAATATTTTTGTTCATTTGCTTAAAGAAGCTGAAGATCTTCACTCTAAACACTTTTCATGGGAGGTTCTAAAGGTTTATTCTCATCCAAGACCTTGAACACATTTGTATGTCTTCTAATCGATTTATTCTCTCTTGTCTCCTGATATGCAAATTATTGCTGCTTTCAAGAGTTGCTGTTGTTGTTTTTTACTTGCCTCTACCCAAACAATTATTCACATACACTTGCTGTCAATCCCAGAAAGCCAAGGGTGGCCATTCACTTCATCACAAGCCTACTCCAAACAGGAAATCAGGAAACAAATACTCCCCTTGTCACAATTTTGAACTTGAAGCTGACTTCCAAGACCATGCCAGGAAATGATCAACACAACCACAGGTAGGGGCAAATAAGAGAATATTTAAAACACTGCCGGAGGCCTACCCAAATTGTATTCACTGACTATCTCAGAGTGAGCCCTAGAGTCTATTTGGGTGAAGGCTGATAGGCAGGCAAATAATACCATTTTGAACCTTGAGTGGAAAGATGCACAAACTCTCTCTTGATGACTTTCTCCCTGATACTTGCCCACTTAATGTAACACTCCCTGAGGGTGGCTCACCTGCTTGGTGTACCAGAGGAGTTTTATAACAGTCCAGTCACTAAACATTCTAGCTGGACATTGAGATTCAACCTCTATCTGATCTGCATCTCCCCTAACCAGCCAGAAAGCAGTGAGCATGCCATGACTCAACACAAAATTGCAGGAACCTGTGAAATTTCCTGCCTGACTTCAATCACATTTATTTCTCCTCAGTATGAACTTCATCTTCCCCAATATTTGGGGGAGAGGTGCTAGTGTCCTCTGTAGTGTTAGTTATGTGTCTACTTGGTATCATCATTATCACCTTCATTATTGTCATAATAACCACTTTTTTTAAGTGTTGGTAGGATAAATCACACACACACACACACACACACA